>APFE031148846.1:9217-115151 GCA_000404065.3 Pinus taeda
AAAATAAAAAAACTCCCAAATATTTAGCGAACACTTCAACTGCAACAGCAATAAATTTGACAAAGAGTCGATGGCCAAAGACTTGGATCGGAGAACGAGCTATGTGCACCGTTTAAGCAACCTAGAGGACTGAACTGCTCTGATACCAAATGAAGTGGTAAACTTCTCGATAGGCAGAAAAATATATAAATATGTATTAATGATTAATTGACAGATGATGATTGTTTACAGTGGGGGTTCCTGGCTTATATATCGTCATGGGCACCCTTTGGGGAAAGGGCATGATCTTATGATCGTGCCCTTTCATCTAATTAACCTAAAATTAAATACTAACTAATTTTTTACATAACAATAGACCTCTCATATCGGCACCTTCTAAAGACGACCTATTTCTGACAGGTGCAAACCCTCTCATTTGCAAAAGTAAGAGGGAGTTGGATTCTGGATGTGGAATGGTACACTGCAAGCCCGTGACTACCTCGAGGATCTTAACTTTCAGAAGTTATATGGTAGTGATGCCGAACCAGATTTGGGAAATGCCTCTGAGTTTCATAATCTCATTTGCGTTGATGTTCTTGGTGAACTTTCATCCGGACATATGTTTTGCAGTTAGCATGATGAGCTCATATATGGTTGAGCCTCACTGGATTGGTGCCAAGAATCTTCTGAGATATCTTTGAGGCACAATCTCTCATGAATTGAGATACACTGTCGGAAATGTGAAGCTGCACGATTATTCGAATGTTGACTGGGCAGGCAGTGTGGAGGATTGCAAGAGCACTTCAGAGCGTTGGTTCTCTTTGGGATTTGCTTCGATATCATGGATAAGCAGGAAGCAGAAGTCAGTTGCTATAAGCACCAATGAGACCGAATACATAGCTACAAGTATGATCTCGTGTGAAGCTGCCTGGTTGTGGAAGCTCTTCAGCAAGTAGTTTGTACACATGATGGATACCATAGTGATCCTTTGTGTCAACCAGGGGGGATTCGATTGTTGAGGAATCCCATATTCTATGATTGCTCCAACATATAGACATCAGATACTACCTTATCTAGGATATGGTATGTCGATGAGCGAGGAGGCTCCATCGCATTGAGATTGATGTACAAGTCGCAAGCATTCTGTCAAAGCCTTGGGGAAAGGTCAAATTTGTGACTTTCTCGAACGACTTGGAGTTCTTGAGAGACCCTCTTATGAGGGTCTTGCATGTTGCATGCATCGAGCTCCGAGAGCTGCGAGGGGCTTGGGGTACTTACTAGAGCCACACGCTTAAGAGCAAGAAAAGCAAGCAACCAGGCCGAGGAGAATGGGAACAATAAGTTGTTGTTTGTGAACCGATAGCTGGGTGTGTAAGGGCTACCAAATGCCCTAACCAGTCACCATATAAGCAGCAATGAAGGCAGCAAATGGAACAGCAGTGTTGTGGGCAGCAGTGCTAGTAAATGGGACAGCTAGGAGCTTGGTGGAGCTAAGATGCATGGGACAGCAGCAAGGTATGTCAAGATGCATGGGACAGCAAGCATAGTGCTGCTAAGATGCATGGGACAGCAGCAAAATATGTCAAGATGCATGGGACAGCAAGCATAGTGCTGCTAAGATCCATGGGACAAAAGCAAGGTATGTCAAGATGCATGGAACAGCAAGCATAGTGTTGTTAAGATGCATGGGACAGCTGCAAGGTATGTTAAGACATATGGGACAACAACAAGGTATGGCAAGGCAAAGTGGGACAGCAGTTGTGACATGGCGGCAAAGGCACATGGACATCTTGGCAAGCATGGACAACATGGATAGCAGTGGCAAGCATGGTGCTGCTAGCACATGAGACATGTTATATGAGTAGTGCAGCATAAGGTGCAATAGTATGATGTGTACAACATGGTCATGAGGTCCAACATTATGATGATGGGTGCAGCACGGTGAGGTGCAGCATGATGACGAGATGCAGCACAATGACAAGTGAAGAAGTCACCATGGATAATCAATTGAAGTTGCATGTCTTCAACTGATCTCATCTTCATAGATATGATCTCTGCTCTTTTCTAGATAAGTCAAAGTGTTGACTTTTGTTGTAAATGTACTATCTCTCTCTCTCTGCTGAACTATTGGAAAACATATAAGAAGATTTGATCAAGGGTTTCCCCACATTGGGGTTTGCTCCTGGCTAGCGCCACATCTTGTGTCCTGTTGTCTTGGCTTGTCTTCTGCGATTTATGTTTATGTTCTATCTGCAGTTTACTTTAACGTTGATGTGATTGCTAATCTGGAAAAGATATTGAGCTAACTGTGAAAATTGAAATAAATTGCTCTAAGCATAGAACATACCTAAAATTAACACCATCATATGAGTTGTCCCAAGGTGGAATTTGGCCCTAGTTTCCAATTTTAACACTCTCTCTCAACTCGGGAGAATTCCACCTACCAATCCATCTATCATCATCATGCCATCTGGTCATCATGTACCATCTCTGTCATCTAAGCTCTGTTCAACCATGAAGTAATAATGAAGAAGAAGTGATCGAGAGTGAGTCACAAGACCTTACCACTCTCCACTAACAAAATTCAGTCCATGATCCCAAATCCAGTTGTTGAACACCATGCATCCTAGTCATGGGGAGTACAGCAATACACGATGCATCCCTCGGTAGTGCTATGGTCCCTAACCACTTTTCCCAACTCATTGGTCAGATGAGAGGTACTTCCCATGAGTCCTGAACTCCATGGGTATGATGTATGTTAGGGCATCGACAAGAGAAGGTGAGCCACTCATCCTGCTCATATGCCATAGGAGAAGGTGAACCACTCATTCTATGCATATGTCAATCATAGGGGAACGTGAACCACTCACCCTACATACATGTGTCTGCAATCGTAGGGGAAGGTGTACCACTAACCCTACACAAATGTCAATCATCATGGGGTATCACAGGGGAAGGTGAACCAATCACCCTGTACATAGCGCACCACTAGGGGAAGGTGAACCACTCAGCCTATTGTTGCTCATAGCTCCAAGAAGTACCCCAGGCCCCAAGGAGCTCGCACAGCTCAGTGTCCAACTCATGCGGGGCCCTCATAGGAGGGTCTTTCCACGACTCCAAGTCTCTCTCGAAAGGTTAAGAATTTGACCTTCCCCAAAGGCTTCGTAAGGATATCTGCGACCTGCTCATCCATCCTGATGTGTTGGAGCCTTATTGCTCCCCATTGTACCATATCCTAGATAAAGTGGTACTTGATATCAATGTGCTTGGAGCAATCATGGAACACAAGATTCTCTGAAAGGCGAATCCCACTCTGGTTGTCACAGAAGATCACGGTGGTATCCAGCACATGCTTGGATAGCTTGCTAAAGAGCTTCCTCAACCAAACAGCTTCACAACAGGCCATAGTCGCAGCAATGTATCTGGCCTCAGCGGTGCTTAAAGCAACTGATTTCTGCTTCTTACTCATCCAAGATATTGAAGCAAACCCCAGAGAGAAGCAACACCTAGACATGCTCTTACAATCCACCACACTGCCAGCCCAATCAACATTTGTATATCCATGCAGCCTCAAATTCCCAACAGTGTATCTCAGTCCATAATGGATTGTGCCCCAGAGATATCTCAAGAGATTCTTGGCAGTAATCCAATGAATGTGATGAGGCTCGAACATAAATTGACTCAATGTGTTCACAGTGAAGCATATGTCAGGACAAGAGTTTACCAAGACATCAGGGCCCCCACAAATTGTCGATACTTGGAAGGCTTCGCTAATCTGGGCCCAGCAGCACTTCCACATAGCTTCTTGAAGTTGAGTTCCATCGAAGTAGACACAGACTTGCAGTCCACCATCCCACATCTCTCAAGCAGCTTCACAATGTATTTTCCTTGAGAAAGTAAAATCTCACCTAGCTTTTTCTAGACCTCCAGCCCTAGGAAGTAGTGCATCAATCCTAGGTCCTTCATCTCAAATTCGGAAGCCAACTCCCTCTTGCATTGGTGAATGAGAGGGTCATCACTTGTCAGAAAGAGATCATCCACATAAAGGACGAGAATGAGAGGCCTTTCCTTTTCAACATTGAAGTATAGGCTCGGGTCAACATCGCTCCTTGTAAATCCCAGCTTCATAAGATAGCTATCAATCCTCTCATACCAAGCCCTAAGGGCTTGCTTCAACCCATAGAGGGCTTTCTTCAACCTGCATACATGTGTCTTACAATCTTGAACTTCGAACCCTTCGAGTTGTTCTACATAGACTTCCTCCTTAAGCAAGCCATGCAAGAAAGCAATTTTGACATCCATTTGGTGTAGGCTCTATCCTTAAGAGGCAGCAAGGGCTATAATCGAATGGATAGTCGTATATCGGGAAACCGGTGCAAATATTTCATCATAGTCTACTCCTTCCTTTTGAGAGAAGCCTCGAGCAACGAACTTGGCCTTGAACTTTTCAACACTCCCATCAGCTCCATGTTTGATTTTGTAAAGGCATTTTGAAGTGACCACTGACTTGTCCTTGGGCCTAGGAACCATATCCCAGAGATCATTCTTCACGATTGATTCATATTCCTCGTTCATAGCATCTTTCCAAACTTGGTGCTTCACGACTTCTTTGAATGTACATGGCTCGACTTGAACTATGGTACTCATAGCAGCTAAGTACCCTTGGTACCTGTTCGGCTTCTTGCTTTCACGAAATGTCCCCCTTGGTGCAACATGTCTCTCAGCATCTTCAAGAGTATCTTTGAGTCACAAAGGTCTTTTTCTTGAAGTAGAGGACTCACTAGGAGGTGGATTAATAGGATCCATCGAACCTTCAACATTGGGCATCGAATCATATGTCGGAGATTCATCCTGCTTTATTGAATCTTCATCATTGACCTTCCTAGGGATAGGAAGATCTCGGACTTTCCCAAGGGCAGAGTCTTCATCGAAAGTGACATCATGACTTATTTCCACTTCTCATTAACTAGACATATAAATTCTATATGCCTTCAAAGTTTCACTGTAGCCCACATGCCTCTAGCTTGTTTCTTTTCTCTTTCAACAAATGAAAATATACGGGACAACCAAAAATTCTAAAATGAGAAACATCAGGTTTCTTACCCGTGAAAACTTCTTCGGGTGTCTTGAAGTCCAATGCTTGATGCGAGCATCTATTTTGAATATACACTGCGATGTAAGCAGCTTCTCTCCATAAGAACTTTGATAGGCCTTGGTCATGAAGCGTGGCACAGGTGGCTTCTATGATAGTTTAATTCTTCCTTTCAACAACCCCATTTTGCTCAGGAGTATATGTAGTATTGGTCTCCCTCTTAATGCCAACCTCTCTACAATATGTTGATTTTGGGTAGCATCAAATGTGCTCTAGCTCCAAAATTTTGTGGAGGGGCTAGAACACATGAGATCTCCAGAACCCAGAAATCGTTTGGAGAAATTCCACCCGAATAAGGAGTTATTAAAATAATTAATATTTTTAACGAGTTCCTAAGTCTAAACTTATGAAAATAAAAATATAAATGTGTATTAATAAAAATATGGGTGAGAAGGTGCTATGTGACGACGATAAAAACTGTTTTTATCTTAGTCGTTGATTAGAGATTAGATCATAGTTGTTGATTCATCAACAAGAAAAATATAAGAGGAGGCTTGAGGGTCAGTTGGAGATACACCAAGTGATAAAAGAGTTTGATTTTTCTAGGGTGAGGTTTGCTGAAAAAGTCAAGCTAAGTGATCTGAGTTGCAGTGGGAGGGGCAGTTTGGCAGAGGGACTTCAATCCAAGGCCAAGGATACATAGTAGAGAGGCAGAGCAGCAGCAGGAGAGACAGCGTAGCTCCAGAGAGGGTGACGTAGAAGCTGGAGGGGCTAATGCAGTCCCTTAGAGGAAGTGTTGGGGCATTCTGTGGGGCAGAGAGAGCAGCATTTTAGCATATCAACTTCTGAGCAAGGGAGGCTCACTGGGAGGGTGACGCGGCTCCTAGAGGAGGTGATGCAGTTCCAGCGTAGAGCTTGGAGGAGCCATCGCTACCCAACACTGGGAACAGCGATTGTCATTTGTGGGGTTTGATCATCCAGTTGTTGGACTGTCAAAATATCTGTCTCCGGATAGAGGTACTTATGCCAGGTTTATTCTCTGTTGGGTGAGCCGGATTTCGCACCCTAGTTGTATTCAGAAATCTACTTAATAATACGAACCCTCTATATGTTGCACCGCTTTTCCCAAATTGGGTTTTTCCGGAGACGATTATCTAAAAATAACAGTGTCCCTTGTGCAATTGTCTCAGTTTATTTAAGTTCATGATCTGTATGTATGTGTTCGCTACAATAGTGTTTTCATCGATGTTTAAATAATTAAATAACTTGTTGAATGAAAAGAACAAGTAGGAGATGATAAACCAGTGATTTCAGTAGGATTTCTGATGTGTAGATTCAAAAACTTTCACATGGCATCAAAGCGATTGCAGATCATAGGAGACTGAAGACACCAACCGAGAAATCTAGAGAATTTGTTGCAGAGAAGCAATTGTCCCAGTGACAACATTGTTTCAGAGGCAGAGGAGCAGTTGCAGGAGTGACGCAGAGCCAAAGGAGTGAGGCAGAGGCTCACGCAGTCCCTGTGTCGGAATTTCAAGCCTACATAGGGTGACGTAGAGCCAGAGAGGAGCCCATGCAGTGACTGTGTCAACTCTTTGGGCCAGCACAGAGCCTGAAAGGTTCGAATCAGCCAGTTGTCGGGGCTGGAAGAGAAGAGCAAATTCGATTTAAGGAGCTGGTGGGATGTTGTCTCTGTTGGTGCAGAACAATGTCTGTGGAGATAAAGCCGAGGTAGAGGGAGCCACTGCCTTGACAGATTTCTAGCCAAAGAAATCTAGATCCGAGTTGCAATAGCAAAGGAGGATTGGAGAGTTAGTGATTCGATAATTGGCGGGAGCGTGGAGGAAATCAACACTCAAAGGGAGTCTAAAGGAGCTTGTTCCTTAGAGGGTTTCTTGCGCCAAAGAAATCCAGATCCAAGTCTTGCTAGATTGACAGCAGGACAGGGAGAAGAGAACCAGTCTTATTATTTAGCAGAGATGGCAATGAATGAGTTGAGGGATCAGGACAGATTGGATGGAGCATCCAATTTTTTCATCTGGAAGGCCAAGATCCTAGCAATCCTAGACAAACATCACATCAAGGACTATGCCTTGAAAGTGGTTGGTGAGTCGGTCGACGTTGATCTGTTGAAGAAGTGCAACGCCCAGGGTAAGGCCAAGTGCATGATCCTAGACGGGGTCAAAGATCATGTAGTACCACACATTGTTGAGGAGAACACGGCAAGGAAGATGTGGGAGGAGCTGACCACCTTGTATCAGGGATCTTCCGTCCAACGGAAGATGCTATTAGAAAATTAGCTGAGATAGTACCAGATGCAAAAAAGGGAGGAGATCGATCCCTTCCTTCTCAGGTTGCAAGGGCTTTCGCGACCAGTTGACTTATGTGAGGTCTACTCCAGATCCTAATTTCATGGTCAAGACTGCCCTAAATGCAATCACCGAGGACTGGGAGACTTTTGTCAAAAGTATCTTTGGCAGAGCGACTCTCCCCAGTTGGGAGATGTGGGCAGCTCTTCGACAAGAAGAGCTCAGGAGGATTACCAAGACAGGGAGTAGCGGCAAGGGAGCTCGGGTCAAGAAGGAGGAGGAGGATGCAGCTCTCGCATCATCAAGACAGCAAGCGCAGTAGAAGAGAAAGAAGAAGGACATCACCAAGGTCAAATGCTTCAACTGTGGGGATCTGGGTCATTATGCCACTCAGTGCCCCCGGAAGAAAGGGAAGGGGGAAGCTTCTGAATCGAAGGTTGCTCCAGCGAAAGAGGACAAGGAAGGCAAGGATGACGATTGTGCCATGAGTGCCCATGCACCTCTAGAGAAGAGGTGGGGCGATATTGAGTTGTAGTCAGGAGGACTACACGAGGGGCAGGATCCTTGAGGTGCCCAAACTCTTGGATCACATAAGGCTACGGGAACCCTTAACGACAGTAGCAAAATGACGAGTGTCAGTTGGAGCAAGGTGTGATGGAGCTACAATGGCATTGCTAGAGTACCAAAGTCTGAAGCAGCACAGTGGCTGTTGTAGCAGGGTCAAAGTGTATCAGAATCAAAGTATATTAGATGAAAGCCTAAAGTAAATGAAGCTTCCAGTATGAAAGATCAAACAACAAAGTAGCATAAAGGGCTAAAGATCAAAGCATAAAGCCAGCAGTACCAAAATAAAAGGAACAGCATGAAATAGTTCAATAGATGTCTCTATCTTCTTGCAAGAAGATATTATTATTTCCTAGATTAAATCTCAAATTGGTTTGAAATATTTTGTAATAAACTTTTATATAAATACTTCACAATTCGAAGTATGTAGTGTGGATTCTATTAGACATTTCTATAGACTTTTTGATCAAGAAGACCCAAAAGTATGTAGTGTGGATTCTATTAGACATTTCTATAGACTTTTTGATCAAGAAGACCCAAAAGGTTATTGTATCAGTTGATGAGCCAGCAAGCTGGATTGATAAATAAAGATCAAACTTTTCCAAGGATTCATGTGTTGAGCAAATTTCAGACAAGTATTTTCATGTGTTATTGTCATTTTTCTCAAAGTTTATTCATAATCTTAAATGTTTTCTCAATC
The DNA here is from genome assembly GCA_000404065.3 of Pinus taeda. Taxonomy (NCBI): domain Eukaryota; kingdom Viridiplantae; phylum Streptophyta; class Pinopsida; order Pinales; family Pinaceae; genus Pinus; species Pinus taeda. The sequence goes on from APFE031148846.1 coordinate 17,862, forward strand.
TAAATGTTATAATTGGAATACTACTACAGAACTTGTTTGATTACACTCTGTCTTAACAGTTATGCATTTGAATGTTTTCTTCTAATATTTAAATTAAAGAATTATTAATTGCTCTTCGGTTTACATTGAACAAATCATAATCCAGGTTAAAGGATTCTTAATTGCCTTTTGATCTTTGATTACCCCTTCATTCCTCATTCATTATCTGGGTCTGAAAACCCTTAACTGCTCTCTCACCTTGAGTGAAACCTTTTCACCCCTCTGTCTCAAATATCTAAAATACACTCTGCTAACTTGCCCTTGGAACATCCCCTTTAGTGATTTAATCCAGTTTTGCTTCCTTATTAGTTGACTCCATAGCCCAATGGTCTAAAAGACATCAATTTATCCATCTATCTAAGCAGAGATCCCACCACCCAATCTCAAACAGAATCAAACACGCCTTGAACAATCATAGCTAGCCTAAAAACATCTTAACTAAAACAAAGTTAAATTTTAAAGGGAGAACCCTCTATGAGCATCAAGAAGGCTAGGTCCTGATCTCCAAAAGTGGTTTGTCGTTACCTTTGGTTTTTCTTTCTTATTACTTCAAAGGAATTATCAGAGTGATAACATTTCTGGCAACCATACTGTTGGACACCTAATCCTCTAAGGGTTGGTGTGGACGCTGAACAACCAAAAGGAGTCCAAGAGACCACTTGGAATATGAATCCAAGGGTCACATCATGTACTATAAATGTATTTCATTTGTTAATAATAAGTGAACTCTCCTGTTTATCTTTCCTATTTTGTTGTTGCCATGTGTGTGTTTAACATGGTACCAGAGCTAGTTGGTTCTTAACCGACTCAAAATTATGTGGGTTGTGTATGGGTTTTGTGCCTTTCAGAGCATTCGTCAGAACAGAGGTAACATCTCTCAGCGCTTCCATTCCTTTATCCCTAGCATACCTGCTCCTTAGATTGCAGAGCGGAATATTACCAACTATGTTTCTCTTCTTATCTAATGAGTGTCCCTCTAGTTGCATTGTAACCAATACGTTGGCGCATCTCTGTGGGAAGTTTCAATCTACTGGCCATTGAAATTTTGGGCATCCTGAAGTCCGAGTGAAATCATATATTTGGCATATACATTTGATATCAGTTATGAGCATTTTGATTTTTCAAATGAACATTCTATCCATAACATAACCTATCTTCCTGCATGTGTTACCAGTCTCTCAGCACACAAACCCATTACCTTTCTCAAGTTTGTGGTGTTGTCGACCCTGACAAAACCGTTACAATATTTCTGCGTTCTGAGCCATTGTTTTCTTGTGGCCTTCATCTGTGTGTGTCTCGCTGAACCTGGGCATTGTCTTGTGACGCTTCTTCACTCTTCCAGTGAGGATATTTTTCTCTGTTAATTGGTTGGTATTACAGTGCGTACGTTGGTCATAGAGTTACTAATGCATAGTTGCATGTTCATGCTGGTATCCATTCTGTGTTGTTTAGTGTTGTGTAATAGTGCTCATTCCATTCATTTTAATGAGCTCGTGCTATGTATGAAGAGGCCGGAATGGTACGAACACAAAGTTTGGAACCTAATATTGGAGCGTCAACATGACTAGTTTATTGAATGTCGTATATATGGCATGGATATGCATTGATTTCGAGCTAGTTGGAGTATTGAAACCCTGTGAAAGACTGAGAAAGTGTTGCCTATGAATGACTGTTTAAATGTTGGGTATGGTACATTGGTGTGCTTTAAACGATGGTCATTTCTATGAGATGATTAAATTCATTTCCTAAACGTTGGTCCATCTACTTGTTTCTTGCACATAATGCTTGGTTCAGTCGTTCATGTCTTATGGTCTAGTGTTCTGCTTCTGCTGGTGTGTATGACCTCTGGTTAGTATGCTTTGAAGGTAGCAGTGTATGGTATCTACTCCGACTGAAGTCCTTCAACAGCTCATGCACTTTGAGTCTGTCTGCGTGTAATCCATAGAGAAGTTGTGTGCAAACCTACTGAGGTACTTCGTCAACTTATGCGTTTTGGGTCACTCTGCGAAAATACCCAAACAGATGAAATACGACTTGATTTGAAGGGATCCATGGCCTCTTCATCTTCGTTCTCCTTCTGGGTATCACCATTTTGTGGGGAATCTGCTCCGACTGAATGAGATTCCTACTCTTATTGTCGTTGTAACTGCTTATCCTCTTTCGAGGGCTCCAGATGAGGATAAGGTTGATTGTATTCTACTTTCTATGCATCTGCGAGGGATTTCCATAGCTAAAGAGAACTTTTGTTGCGGGGATGTTAGGGTGCGATTGCTTGACCTTTTCTCTGTTGAGGTTGCAGAAATTGAAGTATGGAGATAGCTTCTTAGCCTTGCCTTCTTCACTATTTCCCTTGCGTTTCTTGGCGGATCCAGCCGTGGTATGTTTCTGCCTTGACCTGATACTCTGCACAACTATTCTATGTATAACATCCGATTCTATGTATAACTGTCAGTTCTGTAATTCTGGATGTATGTTTGGCTGCTTTTACCCCAACATATAGTCGATCTTTAGCTACATCAAAGTAGATATTCAATAGGTCTACTATAGCAAAGCACTTTATAATCTGGAAAATCTTATAGAACCAATAGTGTCCATCATTTCACTATACCTGTCTTGCACCTGAAACAAGGCGTAGCTCACCGTCATATACATCCACGAAATTATTCTTAGCCCAGAAAAGAGTCTGTGTGATTCACATCTTGTTGTTGCTGAGCGACATATTGTGAAACAACTACTTAGTCAACATTTAAGAGTTCGGCACAATCCAAAAGCAGCAAGAAAAGGTTGAATGTTGAAGCTTTATTCCAACATTGTTTTTTGAGTTATTTTGAAGATAACTGCAAACAAGTTGTATGATTGTTTGGTCCTTTTTCAGAGACATTGTTGCAGATTTTGACAATCTAGACACTATTATCCAAAACACTCTATTAATTTCTATTTTTCTAGTTTACAAAAAAAGGCAGAGCTACTTCAATACTCTTTTTGTTGTACGTAAAAATGGCTCTAATTGGTGATATATTAAGTTTATTAAATACCTTGATACACTCCACTATAGATGAGATGGTAAACATCACCAAGGACAATCTTTTCGACATTAAAATATGTCTGCAAAATGCATAAGACAAGATTGAATTTTTGCAGCTTGAATCTCAGCTACATCAAGCAGAATTACAACAATGGAGTCGTCATTCTGAACCTGTTTCTATTCAGAACAATGAAACGGACTCCCATAAACAGCAAGTCAATAATTCAGATTCAGTGCCTAATGCAACAACAAATTTGCATGCAAAAGCAGAAATTCAACCTGCACTTGACAAGTTGGCCATCAAACCTTGGGAAGATCTTGTCCACAACAAGCACAAAACTGGTCTTGGATATGGCAAGGACGTGTCCTTTCACATTCCAGACTATTCAAAGCCCATTCAGTTTCAGAGTGTTGGATTCCTTCATGACAGTTCACCTTCAACTATTCCAGATTCTACTCCTCTTCCACAACAACAACAACAAATTGTGAAATGCCAACACTATGATTGAGTTGGCCATCTGAAAGATCATTGTTTTGATCTTCATCCATGTAAGCACTATCATAAAACCTGTCATTCTTCAAACAGATGCTTCAGAAACAAACCTCCAGCAAGAACAAAGGTTCATCTTGGATGGTTCACTTCTTGACAATGGGCATCAACAGCCAAGAAGATATTCCAGTGATATGTCAGAACTTGTTCTAGCGTATTGAATAGTCTTGCAGTTGAGTTTTCTCCATCATCCCACCTTGTACCTGACAAGGGGGGAAATTATGGTCATCTACAAGCTTCAAAGCCACATCAAGCGAGCCTGAGCCACAACCTGCCATATCAGATTCAGAGTTGTAGCCAGAGACAAAGATGCCCCTGAGCATGCCTTCAGTTTGTGACACCTCTTCAAAGAATTGGGGACACTTCCTCTAGCAGAAGACTTCAGCTTCTTGCCAGTTTCGGAAGAGTTCCAAGAATTGCATTTAGCATTCCAGAGTTGTTGGTCATCCTTAAACCATCATAGGTTAAGACCTCCCTTTTAGGTTGAGGTTCTCCCTTCTATGCGGGGTGAGACCTCCCTTTTATGGTTGAAGGTATCCCTTTTCAAAACATTAGGAGCACTTCCTCTAGCAGAAGACCAGAGCTTCATGCCCAACTTGGAAGAGTTCTGGGAACTGCACTAAGCGTTCCAGTGTTGGTGGTCATCCTTAAACCATCGCCCTTTATACCAACATTTCAAAGAGCACATTCAGCCTAGTGTTGCCACGCATTTTTTTCACATTTTGTATTACAGCTCTCTTCTTGGACTCATACATACCCCTTTGGATTAAGAGGGGGAATGTTGGACACCTAATCCTCTAAGGGTTGGTGTGGAAGCTGAACAGCCAAAAGGAGTCCAAGAGACCACTTGGAATGTGAATCCAAGGGTCACAACATGTACTATAAATGTATATCATTTGTTAATAATAAGATAAATCTCCTGTTTATCTTTCCTATTTTATTGTTGTCATGTGTGCGTTCAACACATATTGGGGACTTCGATCTTCAGTCTCATAAAACTTTAAGGAAATCTAAAATTAAATCTTGAGCCCCTTAAGGTCATTACCTGAAGTAAGTTTTCATAAAATTTCATAAAACAGTTTAAAAACTTAAAATTCTGGCTCCTAAAAAGATTCACTATACCAGGGCCAACCCAGATCCTAACCCTGCAACTATAGTGGATGACACAAAGAGGATTTTAAGACAACCTAAAACAATAGAAACTCAATCTAGTAGTAGTAGGCTAGTTAGATCCAATTCACTCCCTGAGGAGTTGTCAACTTTAGAAGACATCCCTTTCAATTTATCATTTGACCTCTCATTATTCAGAACTAAATCTGAGAATGCAATCCACGAAATAGTCTTAGATCTTTAGTTTATTCAACTCATTGAATCAAAAAGGGTTATTCATTCAGATTTAGATAAATTAGTTGTTGAGCTTTTGATAAATTAGAAACTTGGGCCTCTAATTGATAAGTAATGTAGATGATTCTTACATTCAACAATCTACTGAACTAGCTGCCCTTACTACTGTTGTCCTTGGAGTTTCTTCACAAACTTCACTTGTTGTAAATCCACCTTCCTTTACCACAACTCCATCAATTGTATCTACCAAAATCCAATCACCTAAACCACTTATTAATCAATCATCTTCATCGTCATCTAGTTCACCTCCATTAGTTTCAAGCCCTTCTTCAAACACCACAACTTTACCCCCCAGTCAAACCAGAATCACAGCAATGGCAAACAGATATGCTCCTCTTGTTTTACCTGCCCAACTCCATCCCATGCCTGCAGATTATCAGAGTAAGATTTTCCTATTTGATGCTACTAGTCATTACACGGCCCAGCAACATGTAAACAAGATGCCTGACATTTTTTAATTGCACGAAATAGATGAGGCAAATGTCCAAAATTCCAAATGAGATTGTTTGCCCAAACTTTAACTGGTGATGTCAAGAAATGGTTCAAAGCCTTTCCTGCCAACCATATTGCAGACTTAGCGAATTTTCAGAGGTTATTTATTGATAGATGGGAAAGAAAAAAGAACCCATTGCAAATACTTTCTGAATATGACAATATTAAGAGAGCTCCTAATGAGTCAATTCAGGACTATTGCACTAGGTTTAATAATATCTATAATGCAATTCCAGCCAACATTAAGCCTCCACCTGGCGTAGCATTAATTAAGTTCCCTGATGATTTTGATGCTGATATGTCATACCAGCTAAGGGAGAGAAATCCTGAAACTCTTGAACAAATGCAAAGTAATGCTGTCAGTGTAGAGGCCAACTTGTTAGCTAAGAAAGCATGAATGGGGAATGAAAAGAAAGTTGTATTTACAGAAGAAGCTTCAACTTCAAATGGAAAAGTAGATGTTTTAGCTAAAATTTTAGAAAGAATTATGGATAGGTTAGATAACATGGAGAGGAAAAATCAATGGGAGAATCAACAACAACAACCCCCAATAAGAAATCCAAATTTTAGGAAGAACCTTAATACTGCAAAAAATGCTACACCAGACCAACAGATTAGGCCCCCCTTCCAAGAAAACTATGTTGAGGATTCACAAAATCAAAAAGCAGAGGATGATACCCAGATTAACTTACTGGAAACCACAGAGGAAGACATTGTTTTTCTTACTTAAGAAGAACAGGAGTTATATAACTGCTAAGCAGAGATATGAATCAGCTATATATGAGGTACATAAACAATATATCTTGAGAAGTAAGAAGAATAACAAGACTCCCATTAAAAGATCCATCCAAACCCAGACTAAGATAATAAAAGAAGCTCCAGTTAACAAAGTATTGCAAATTTTCCTTAGGGGAACACCGGAAACTTCAACCCCTAGGATTGTAGATATAACCTCCACTGAAACCCAAACAAAGCCAATAATTGAAAACAATCAGAATAAAAGAAATCAAAGCAAAACAGTAGAAACACAAACTAAAATGCCTACCACTGAGAAACAAGATAAAGACACTCAAACTGCACACTTAGGGAAGATTTGAACCAAACAAACAAACCTCAGCTCCCTTTCAATATTAAAAATGAAATAACTAAATTAAAGATATCAATTCCTCTAACTGAATTGGTAAAGAATGAATCTTATAGGTCACAGATAATTGAGACTTTGAACATAGGAGAGGGAGAGAATTCTGTTAATTTGAACGATGACCAGCCTGAATTGTTGTTTGGCCCTGAGGCCAATGGAATTAATCAGCAAGGGGGAGTTCCTCCCTTTTACATCAACCTAAACATTCATGATAAAATTTTGCATAGCGCTATGTTAGACTCGGGCATCCCACAATCTCATGCCAAAGGCAATAATCGAAACACTGAACCTAGACATCACAAGGCCTTATAAGGATTTATTTTCTTTTGACTCCAGCCAGGTTAAATGCCTTGGTCTAATCAAAGACTTATGTGTGACTCTTGTCCAGTGCCCTGCAAAGAGCATTCTAATGGACATTGTAGTTGCAAACATCCTACCAAAATATGGAATGCTACTATCTCACTCATGGGGAGCAAAACTGCAAGGATCTTTGCAGTTGGATATGTCTTATGCCACCATATCTGTTTTTGGCCAACCAAGAAAATTATATAGGGAGACTTTGATGAAAAACATGGGCATTAGTGAGGAAAAACCACAAAACTTTCCCATATACTCCATGCATTCAGATATGGACTCTTTCATCTTATACAATGCAAAAACTGATAAAAAGGAAATCATAGCCAAAGACCTTAAGTATAAAACAGTTGACAGTGAGAACATATTCCATGATTCACTTTGGCATTTAGACTTTGATGGGTCTATAAATAGGTTGGGTGTTGGTGCAGGAATGTGGATCTATAATATGGAAAATAACCATGCTTAGGGACAGGCTTTCAAATTGAATTTTAAATGTACCAATAACATGGCCGAATATGAAGCCTTGATTCTAGGGTTACAATTGGTTAGGAAATTGGGAGCCAAAAGATTTTCCATCATGGGAGACTCAGAGCTAATTATGAAACAGATCAGTGGTGAATATTCTGTCAACAACCCTAGGCTTGGTAGATATAGAGATACTGTTTTAGACTTGATCAAGGACCTCTTGGAATCAAACTTTGTTGCCATTCCTAGAAAACAAAACATGCAGGGCCACAGTCTGGCTACATTTGCTAGTACTTGTAAATTGCCATTTCAACCAAACCACCAGTACACTGCAGAAGTCAGACATAGCCCTGTTATACCAGACAACCTCAAGTATTGGCAGATTTTTTTCCCAGGACTCTCAGATCTATGATTTCATGAACAATGAAGGTGAATTTTGGAACTATAAGATAGATATTGACTGTACAATAAACAGTAATGTAGAAAACAACTTAAATGTAAATATTTTTGATATAACTAAACCAACTAAATTTACTAAGCTAGAAATACAGAGTTTAGAAAACGTAGAGGTAGATGAAATAATGGATGATGATCCTGAGATTCTTAATTTGAAATATAATTTTTTGCCTAAAGGATTAGTACCTTTAGAAGATTTATTTTACTCTAATGATGCAACTAGGAAACCCAAGATGGAACCTCTAAGAGTTGGCATAGAAGAAGTTAATATAGGAACTGAAGATAATCCAAAGCTCATTAAGATATCAAAAGCCTTACCCCCAAAGGAAAACGTCAAATTTATCAATCTGCTTAAGGAGTTCCAGGATGTATTTGCATGGAGTTATGAAGACTTAAAATCTTATGACACCAGCATAATCCAACACAAAATACCTCTAAAAGAAGATCATAAACCTTTCAAACAGAAACTTAGGAGGATAAACCCAGTTCTTATGCCATCCATAGAGAAAGAGGTTAAAAGAATGTTTGATGCCCAAATAATAGCACCCATTAGATACTCAAACTAGATTTCAAACTTAGTTACAACTAGGAAAAAGACAGGTGAAATTAGACTTTGTGTAGATTTTAGAGCCTTAAATGAGGTCTCTTTAAAAAACAACTACCCCTTACCAAAAATGGACCATATATTGCAAAGGGTAGTAGGCTCATCTAGGATTTCATTGTTAGATGGATTCTCTGGGTATAACCAGATATTAGTCCTACCTGAGGACCAACCCAAAACTGTGTTTACTACTCCTTGGGGTACCTTCATGCATTTGAAAATGCCCTTTGGATTAATGAATGCATGTGCCACATTTCAAAGAGCTATGGATATAGCTTTTTCCAAGGAAATCCATGATTTCTTAGTAGTATACCAGGATGACATCACAGTTTTCTCTAAATCTAACAATGAACATTTAGACCATCTCAAAAGAGTATTTATCAAATGCAGGAAATTTGGGATTTCTTTAAATCTTAAAAAGACTCTTTTCGGTCTTGAAGAGGGAAAGTTGTTAGGACACATCATATCTAAAGGTGGGATTAGGATAGTATTTTTTACCATTTCCCATCCCCGAAACATAAAAGAGTTACAATCATTTCTAGGTACAATTAATTTTCTTCGGAGATTCATCTCAAATCTAGCAGAATTAATTAGGGAATTAAATAACATGCTAAGAAAGGACTCATCAATCAAATGGACATTGGAGGTCACACAATCCTTTGAAGCTATTAAGGAAGCTTTAACCAAGACTCCAGTCCTGATTAGCCCTGACTTTAGCAAAGATTTTAGTATTTTTTCTTTTGCTTCAGAACACACCATTGCAGCAGTCTTGCTGCAAAAGAACAATCAAGGATATGAATAACCAATAGCATTCTTTAGTAAATCCTTAAGAGATGCCACACTCAAATACAATATCATGGAAAAACAAGCATTAGCTTTGGTTAAGGCTATCAAAGATTTCAGAGTATACATTTTATACTCTCACATTATTGCTTATGTTCCAAACTCTATAGTTAAGGACAATTTGACTCAAAATGGACCTGAAGGAAAAGAGGCAAATGGATTGCCACAATGAATATGACATAGAGATAAAACCCACCAAGCTCATCAAAGGCCAAGGTTTAGCCAAACTCATGGCTGAATCGAACTGTCAAGCCCTTGATATCAACTTCGTTAGTGCTCTTGATGATTAGGAGGAGATTGCAACTCCACAGATCAGTGAACCTTTTACTGAATCACCATGGTATGTAGATATTACATTTGTATTACTAAATTTACAAGTTCCTCCTGGATTGACAAGAACTAAAGCTAGATTCTTAAAAATGAAGTCATTGAGATATTGTGTTGTAAATAATGCATTGTTTTGGAAAGACAGTAGTGATATTCTCTTAACATGTTTATTAAAAGATGAAGCTGACAAGATTTTGCAAGAGTTTTAGGCAGGGGACTGTGGAGGACACTTGTACTGGAAGAGTACTGCAGACAAGATTCTGAGGACTAGTTTCTACTGGCCTACTTTGTTTGCAGATGTCAAAAAACATGTGACCTCCTATCATAAATGCCAGATTTTTGAGGGAAAGAGGAAACTGTTACCCTTGCCTCTTAAACCAATTTCCAGTGAGATGCCATTTCAACAATGGGGGTTAGACTTCATTGGAGAAATACACCCCCCATCCTCAGCTCAGCATAAGTGGATTCTAATAGCCATAGACTATTTTACCAAATGGATAGAGGCCATACCTTGTAGTCAATCCACAGACATTGTCATAATCACCTTCCTAGAGAGTAATATCCTTTCAAGATTTGGATGTCCCCAGAAGCTCATTATTGATAATGCAGCAGCCTTTAAATCCAAAAGAATGATTGATTTCTGTAACAAATACCATATCACCCTTGGCCATTCCACAGCCTATTACCCTCGAGGTAATGGACTGGCAGAGTCATCCAACAAAACCCTAGTCAATATTATTAAAAAATTATTGGAGGATAACAAAAAGACATGGCACAAGAAGTTAGTCAATGCCTTATGGGTAGATAGACTGACTACTAAGAAATCCATTGGAACATCACCTTGTCTACTAGTTTATGGAATGGATGCAATTTTCCCATCATCCTTGGGAGTGCCAGTCATGAAGATCCTCCAGGAGTTACAGGTAGAACCAAATGATATTCAGAGAAGAATAAACCAGACTATACACCTGCAACAGACCAGAGAAGAAGTATATGTAAAATCACAGATAATCCAAGAAAATATTAAGAAAGTCTTTGGTAAAAAGACTAAAGCAGATGATTTTCACATAGGAGATAAAGTCCTTAAGTGGGATTCAAGGAGAGAAGATAAAGGCAAGCATGGAAAATTTGATTTTCTGCGGCAGGGCCCTTATGTCATTTATGGCTATAGAGGCAACAATGCCTTTTTCTTGAGAAACATAGATGGATCAAATCTACCAGGAGGACCTGTTAATGGTAGGATGCTGAAGCATTACTTTTCCACTGACTTACAATAGTTCACTTTACTTTGCATCATCGTACATAACATTGTAGAGTGTAGATTAGTTTGGATAGTAATCCTTTGAAGTGGAAGCCCAGAGAGAAGGCCCTAAGCTTTGAAAAGTGTTATAGCAACAATGTCCAACTGCATGTTGCTATGTCTCTGAAGCATCTCCTTTCTACACTATTGCTGCCACCAACACTGTCGCTACTACTACTGCACTACTTCCCATGACACTGGCACTGCCACCGCTATATCTGTACTACATCTCCCTCTGAATCTGCTACTAACACTACCACTGCAGCTTTGAACTGCGTAATTTTCCAATTGCTATTGTTCAACAACGGAAAGCATCCAAAATTTCTGAACTAACTCTATTCAGCGTAATATCACGTGAATGTTGGAATCTGATTGCTACTAGTCTCTAACCCTTTGAATCTTCTATGCTGCTACTGACTTCTGCACTGTGCCATCTGCATTGTTGCCAACCTTGCTCTACGTTGATCAGTCTCTAGTCTCAAGCTATTGCATCTGTCTCTCCAAACATCCCACTACATCATTTGACACTAAGTCCATCTCGCTACCGCTGAATCTCGGGCTCCTGTAGCAAGGAATTGATCTAAGAGGTGGACTCCTCAAGGATCCTGCCCACATGTAGTCCTCCCGACTACAGCTCAATTTCGCCCCATTTCCCTCCTGGAGATGCGTGGGCATTCATGGCAAACTCATCTTTGTCAATTTTTGTTGGAGCAGCCTTCGGATCATGTTTCTCATCCTTATCCTTTTGCTTCAAAGGACACTGGGATGCAAAGTGGCCCATCTCGCCACATCTAAAATATTTCACCTTCGAAATGTCCTTTTTCCACTTTTGCTTCTGTTGTCCCTTTGATGCTAGAGTTGCGTTCTCCTCCTCCTTGGTCTTCATGCCACTCCCACTGCTGCCATTGAGGTTGACCTTAACCAAGTCCCTCCTTAATTCTTCCTGTTGAAGAGTTGCCTACATCTACTCCCATGAAGGTAGACTTTCCCTACCCAATATACTTTGGACGAAGACTTGCAATTCATCTGAGACTCCATTCAAGGTTGTCCTTACCGTCACAGTAGACTAAGAAATAGACCCCATTGCAGCGATTTGGTCTCTAGTGTCCTAAAGATGTTGAAGATAGGATTTAATTGCTCCTTTCTGCATCAATGTCCATTGCAACTTTTGTTCTAGGTACATCTTTCGCTGTTCAAAAGAGCCTTCATACAGTGAAGACAAAGCTCCCCACATCTCTCGAGTTGTATCTTTGCCCTGCAAGTGTGAGACCACATGATCTCGAACTCCATCAAGTATGAATCTCTTCGCCTTCCCCTGCTCGGCCTTGTACTTCTTCTTCTAATCATTGTCAGCGAGAACAACGACAACACTCTTGATGTAGGCTTCAAGATCGTACTCCTCCAGAACAACTAGGATTCTGGTCTTCCATATGACATAGTTGGAAGCTCCTTCCAACCAGTCCTGATCTATGAGCCCATATGATGCCATCTCACCCAAACTATTGAATTGACTCCTCTAGTCACTGCTCAGCACTGATCTGTTGTCCGGCAAGTGAAGAATTCAAATTTTTGGCGAGAACGGTCCTCTGAGGAGAAAATCCCCCTTCTATGTGTCTTCGCTTTTTTCCGACGGATTTTTGCCCCAACAGAAACTACACTTTTCAAGCACTACGTTGGGGCTCTGCGTCACTTGTTGGAATTTCTCAGTCTAACTGTTAGAAACCCTTCATGTAATTTTTGATTTATTTCTGCCTACTTGTTATGTTTAACTAACAAGTTATTTACCATGTAAATACTAAAAATAAATACAAGTACATGCTCAACACATACAGATCATCAACTGAAGGAAAAACAAGAATAGAAGTGACACCGTTAATTTTGGACTAATGTCCCCGGAAAAACCCAATGCCGGAAAACCAGTGCAACTATCTGAGGTTTTATTATTAAGCAGTTTCAGAATACAATCTGGGTGCCAAGCCGGCTCACCCAACAGAGAATGATCTCAACAGTAGTACCTCTCAGTCAAAGGCAGATATTCTGACTAAAACCCCGGATGAACAATCCCACAGCTCTCAACTCCAATCTGGCCCATGAAATCTCCAACGTCTGCCTCTAGGGATTATGTCGGCCTCTCTGGCCCAGTGTCAGCCCAACTCGCCCTGTGTTAGCCTCTGGAGGCATTGTGTCAACCTCTAGAGCCTCTTCATCACCCACACTGGCTCTCTCTAGCATTGCACGGCTCCTGGCTACCTCTGCGTGGGCCCTAACTGGCTCTGCGTGGCCTCTAGCTAGCTCTGCGTCCCTCTCTCCCGGCTTCTACGCTAATGCTCCCAGTACCCTCTCTGCCTCTCTGCTTCTGTATTCACTGCCCCTTAGCTGAAACTCTGATCACTCCTTTGATTTCCTTAGCAAGCCCTGCCCCAGAAAATCGAATTCTTGATCAACTCGATGTGTTCTCCAAGTGACCCTCAAGCCTCCTCTTATACTTTTCTTGTTGACAATTCAATGGTCGAGATTAAGTCCCTAATCAACGACTAGATCTGGTTTGATCCATGACTTTTGGACCATTCTAACTCAGTTTTATATTAATTCACATTAATATTTTATCTTCCCTAAGTTTAGACTTAGGGACTCCATTAAAAATATTAATTATTTTAATATCTCCCAAACTGGTCAGATTCTGCCCAAACCATTTCTAGGTCTTGGAGATCTTATGTGCTTTAGCCTCTCCACTAATTTTCAAGGCTAGAGCATATCGGATGGTACCCCAAATCAACACTCCCTCTTAGCGAGGATTGTGCTCTAGTAATACTCTTCACTGAGTATCACCCTGATCATCTGGCATCGGTCCCTATGCTGATGCTAGGCCTGCTACCCAATATCCTCTGCACTGTTGCATCATGTACTACTACCCATGGCCCTACCGCTACCACTGCTACATCTGTACGGCAGCTCCCTCTGCATCTGTGTTGCTACTCATGGCCCTGCCACTGCCACTGCTACATCTGCACTGCATCCCCTCTCATCATGCTGCATCGTGCTGCTCATAGTACTGCCACTACTAACTGTTGCACTGCAACTTAGTTACTGAGAAGTAAGTAACTGATCTCCCAACTCTAACATCTCTGTAAGGCTAGAAACACCCCAGATGTTGAAGCTCCCTATGTCACTCACAAGTGCTCCCTCTCTGACCTCTGCACTGCTGCAACAACTCTATTTGTCCTGGGACTCCTGCATTGTAGCTCCTTTTGTCACTCCATCGCATCCGTCTCTACCCACATTCGCTAGTCCTACTACTCCTCTTCGGGGCTCCCGTAGCAAGGTATAATCCAAGAGGTTGGGTACCTCGAGGATCCTGCCCTGCATCACCTGTAGTCCATCTGACTACAGCTCGATGTCACCCCACTTCCTCTTAGGTGGCGCATGAGCACTCATGGCACAGTCATCATCTGTCTCCACTTCTTTCTTTGCCCTTACTGGCACAACCTTGGTCTCAAAAGCCTCTCCCTTGCTTTTCTTCCTCAAACAGTGGCTCGAATAGTGACCCAGTTCCCCATAGTGGAAGCATTTGACCTTGGAGAGGTCCTTCTTCTTCCGTTTCTCCTACTTTCCCTTAGATGCTGGGGCAGCATTCTCCTCTTCCTCCTTGATTCTAACCCGCTTGCCACTGCTTCCTGCCTTAGTTAGCCTTCTGATCTCCTCTTGACGAAGAGTCACCCATAGTTCCTCCCGATCTGGAAGGGTCGACCTGCCCAGTATGCTCTGGACAAATACCTCCCAATCCTCTGAGACTGTGTTCAATGCGGTCCTCACCAACATCTCATCCAACATGGCCCCTATGGAAGTTCGATGATCTTGGATCTCCTTCAATCGACCGACGAAGGTGTCTATCTGTTCTCCCTTCTGCACTTAGTATGACCGCAGCGTATTTTATAGTAGCATCTTCCTCTGCACAGAAGTATGCTAATACAATTTCGTCAGGGCCTCCCACATCGCATTTGTCGTGTCCTTTTCCGCAATATGTGGTACTACATGGTCCTTGACCCCATCAAGGATGATGCTCTTGGCCCTCACCATTGCCTCCTTATACTTTTCGTTCTCAGCCGAGTCAACTGGGATCATTATCGTTTTCAAGACGAAGTTCTTGAGACTATTCCTATCTAGAACAGACAAGATTCTGGCCTTCTAGACTACGAAGTTTGAGGCTCCATCCAGTCTATCCTGGTCTCTTACCCCGTTCACTGCCACTTCATTGCTCCTATACTTCCCTTCTGGAAGTTCTCGGTGTGACTCCCTCAGAACCTCGATTTCCCTCGTGGAAACCCCTCTCCCAATGTCGAGATGCCCCCACTGCCTGCCTCTCTGTGGGCCCTGAATGGCTCTGTGTGGCCTCTAGCTGGCACTGCATCCTTCTCCCGACGTCTACGTTGATGCTCCTAGTACCCTCTCTGCCTCTCTACTTCTATATTCACTGCCCGTCAGCTGCAACTCTGATCACTCCCTCGATTTCCTCAGCAAGCCCTGCCCCAGAAAATCGAATTCTTGATCAACTCGGGGTGTTCTCCAAGTGACCCTCAAGCCTCTCCTCTTATACTTTTCTCGTTGACAATTCAACGGCCGAGATTAAGTCCCTAATCAACAGTTAAGATTAGATCTGGCTTGATCGATTACTTTTGGACCATTCTAACTCAGTTTTATATTAATTCACATTAATATTTTATTTTCCTTGAGTTTAGACTTAGGGACTCCATTAAAAATATTAATTATTTTAATATCTCCCAAACTGGTTAGATTCTACCCAAACCATTTCTGGGTCTTGGAGATCTTATGTGCTTTAGCCTCTCCACCAATTTTCAAGGCTAGAGCACATCCGATGCTACCCCAAATCAACATCACTCCCTCTGCCTCTACAAGCTCATGAACCGAAATCATACCTCTGTCGACTCTTTCAAAGAGATATTTCCTCGAAATCTTTGCTTTCCCGGCAAGGACTGTGCAATCCCTTCAAGGAGATTTGAATCGTTGCCAAGTGCAGCTTTTTGGCCTCTCTGCTCAACGCTGGATCTACTCTTCCTATTCCAAAACCTGGCTCTGATCCCATGTGGAAATTCCTACTCTCAAGGAACCCCTACTGCAGCAAAAACTGAATTTACTTCTCCTACTTGATTTTAATATACATTATCAAGTTATTTTCTAAATACTGAAGTAAATTACTTCTGCAACCTACTCTACTTTAAATTTGATTACATGAAACAAAAAACTGAGCAAGGAACAAGATGCATAGGACAGTGATTTTTGGACAAAATAGTCCCCAGAAAAACACAATGTGGGAAAACAAGTGCAACAGCTCTGAGGTTTTCTATTATTAAGCAGTAATTCTAAATACAATGTTGGGTGCCCTCCTGGCAATACAGTGACAGAGAAAATATAATGGCAGAAAACTGAGTGAGTTTTACCTCACTTCACTCGGAACATTCTAGCTGATCCGGCAGCAGAACTGGCTAACCCCGGCTATCTCTGCATTGGCCCTACATAAGCCCTGCGTCATCCTTACAAACTCTGCGTCGGATTTTGCACTGTCTCTTCTACCTCTGGAACTTCTGCGTCAATCTCTCCCGTTTGTTCTGACAATTCCAGCTTTCTGCGTGAGGGCAGCTTTTGCTTCTGCGCTGGCCCTTTTGGCTCCGCGTCGGGCCTGCGTGGGCCCAAATTGGCCCAGCGTTAGTTCTTCTAGCTGTTGCGCTGCCTCCACTAGTGTCTATCTGCCTCTCTATCCAGTACTCCCAAACTATCCCTACCCCTCTGCTGTTGATCTCTCAGTTCAAATTTCTCAGCTTCCTAGCCCCAGAAATCGAACTCCAGATCAATTCGTTCTTTTTGCGTGTGTTTCTAAATGAACCCCAAGCCTTCTTCTTATACTTTTCTCATTGTGACTTCAACAACCGAGATTAAGTCTCTATTCAACGACTAAGATTAAATCTTGACTTGATCCGCTTTCTAGAGTATTCTCACCCATATTTTAATTAATACCCATTAATACATTAATTTTCCTAACTTTACACTAAGGAACCCCATTAAAAATATTATTATTTTAATAAAATACAATCCGGGTGGAATTTCACCAAACAGTTTCTAGGTTCTTTAGAACTCATGTGCCTTAGCCTCTCCACCAATTTTCATGGCTAGAGCACATCTAATGCTGCCAAAAACTAACATTTGAAACTAATAATCTATCTTTTGTGTAGAGATATTCAAGTATTCTGCCTTGGGGCAAAACCCAAGTTCATGGACTTTGAGGTGACCACATCTTGTTTGGACTCCGAGCTTATCTAACAATTTCTGGTGCGGGGTCCTGGCTTGTAGATGAAATACAATTACTTCTATCAATTATTTTTCAAATCTACTTGGGCTGTAAACAAATTTATTTGCTAATTAGAGCTTGAATTTAATTGTAAATAGTATAAATTAATTTGTACATATTTTTCTACTAACACTTGTACAGATCCGACATTTTATATACATATTTTTGTATTTATCCAACATGGGTTGTCTAAATCTAGTTTTTAGTTGTGAAGATTTTGTGTTTAATGACTTATGGGAGGTGAAAACCCCATCGATTTGAAGAAGAAGTTAGTTCTTCTGCAGATCTAAGATTCTTATCCAATGACGGGTTTTGAGGGTTTTTACCCATTTTCGGCTAGCGTTTTCATTTGGGCAAGGATTTTGTGGGGCTTCAAAGTGTATAGTCCCTTATTGGCCCCTGATCTATAAAACCCACGTCTTCAAATTTGAACGCTAGGCTTGGAGGAGCAGCCATTAGCCCTAGAGAACTAATTTGCAGCAGAATTGGGCTTTTCTCAAGCATATTTCTAATCTGACCTTGTTTAGCAGTCTTAAAATAAATTTGGCCTGTTGAAATTTGGTACCGGAGGACAGGTGGTTCCCTTAGGCTTTGATCTTTGGCCTAGGGAAAAGTGTCCAAAAGATTTTAATTTTTCTCTTAAAGTGACTTTATAATTTTTTATAAAGTTAAAATCTAATTTAAAAGTGACTTTAAGTGATAAAGTTACTAAAGTCTAATTTTAAAGTGACTTTAAAAAAGTTAATGTAAAATTAGAAAGGAAAAGTGACTTTGGAAATAATGACTAAGTGGGTCTTTATTAAAGTGGGGTGAATTAAAAAAATAGAAAGTGAGATTTAAATGTGCATTTAATCTCAGCCATTGATCTAAATCTATTTCAGCCATTGGATTTAGAGATCACCCAAAAGTCACTTGGATCACCCAAAAGTCACTTGGAGTTATATTAAAGGAGGAAAAGGAGGAAAAGATCATTCATTCTTTCATGAGCAGATTGGGAGAAGGAGAGCAAGAGAGCAAGAGAGATTTCTGGACAAGAAGGAGAAAGAGGCAGCAATTTGGCACACATACCAGGCAGCTCTTCAGCGAAATCAGAACAACAGAAAGACAAGCGGAACAGTAGCAAGAACAAGCACAAAAAGCTGATTTTTTGCTGAAAACGGAGAAGTTTCCAGGTGGTCCGTTGGGCTGAAAAATGATAAGTTTGCTTGCTGAAAAAAAATTATTTTGCTGTAATTTTTGTTGAAATTTTCTTGCTGTAAAAACACATTTTTCAGAAATAAAGAAGAGCTCTCAAACTGGTTTTCCCCAAGAGTTGTAGGGGGTTTTTCCAGGGTCACGTTGACCAAAAATATCAGTGTTTTAATGTGTTTTAATGGCTGTTTATTACTGCTTATTTTTATTTCTGCAATTTCCAGCATTCTGTAAAATTTCCAGAATTTGTGTTTTCAGCAAATTTATTTTTTTTTCAGCTTGTTGAATGTATGGTTATGGGAAAGGACATTTAACTACATGGGAGAAATAAGGAGAAACTGAAAACCGGGGTGGGAAAACAGAAATTGTAACAAGGTAAGGATAGATAGGGAGGGACAAAGAGACGGAGTTAGAGAGGGAGAGAGGGAGTGAAAAGGGAGAGATGAACAGAAAGTGTGTATGTTTTGGTGTGAGATAGAGAGACAAATAAGGAGAGATGGAAGGAATATAGAAGAGAAGGAAAGAGATTGAGAGAGGGAGGGAGACAGTGAGAGAGTTGGAGGGTGAAAAGAGAGAGAGAGAGGGAGAGACATAGGGAGGTGATATAGAAAGGGGGAGAGAGGAAGGAAGAGAGAGATAAGGAGAGATGAAGGGAGAGAGAGATATGGAGGGAAACATAGAGGGAGGTAAGAATAAATACATAGATAGAGAAAGGTGGATAGAGAGAGAGCGAGTGATAAGGAAATAGAGAGAGAGGGAGAGAGGAGAGGAGGGAAGAGAGATAGAAAGGGGAGAGAGAGAGTGAAGGGGAAGAGAGAGGGAGAGGAGGAAGGAGGGAGAGATATATAGATATGGAGAAAGAGTGTGCATGTTTTGTGGGTGATATAGAGAGATAAAGGAGAGACGGAGGGAGATAGAGATATAGATGGGAGGTGGAGAGAGAGATAGAGAGAGGGAGGGAGAGATAGATAGATATGGAGAGAGAGAGAGAGTATGTGTGTTTGGAGGTGGGATGAGATAGAGAGACAATGGAGAGATGAAATGGGATATAGATATAGATGGATGGGAGAGAGATGGAAGAAGATTTCTTGCACCGTGGAGAGAGGGACAAGGTTGGAGGGCAGAAAGAGACTGAGAGAGAGATGGGGGGGAGAGAGGGAGGTATCAGAGAAAAGGAGAGAGGGGAATTAATAGAGAGAGTTCTTGACAAAAAGGGGAAGAGAGGTAAGGACAAAGAGAGAGGGATAGAGAGATGGAGTTACAGGGGGAGAGAGGGAGTGAATAAGAAAGACATAGAGAGAGAAAATTGGAAAGGGAGGGAGTGAAAAGAGAGAGATGAAGAGAGTGTGTGTATGTTTTGATGTGAGATAGAGAGACAAAGAAGGAGAGATGGAGAGAATGGGGAAGAGAAGGAAAGAGAAGGAGAGAGGGAGGGAAATAATGAGAGAGTTGGAGTGTGAATAGAGAGAGAGAGTGGGGAAGAGACAAAGGGAGGTGAGAGAGAAAGGGAGAGAGAGAAGGAGAGAGGTAGGGAGAGAGATATGGAGTTGAAGGGAATGAGTGAGGGAGGTAAGAAGAAATACATAGAGAGAGAAAGGTGGAGAGAGAGAGTGTGAGTTATTAGTAAATAGAGAGAGAGGGAGAGAGGAGAGCAAGAGTGAAGAGAGATAGAAAGGGGAGAGAGAGAGTGAAGGGGAAGAGAGAGGGAGAGGAGGAGGCAAGGAGAGATATATAGATGTGGAGAAGTAGTGTGCATGTTTAGGGGTGATATAGAGAGATAAAGGAGAGGCAAAGGGAGATAGAGATATAGATGGGAGGTGAAGAGAGAGATAAAGAGAGGCAGGAAGAGATATATAGATATGAAGAGAGAGAGGGTGTATGTGTATTTGGAGGTGGGGTTAGATAGAGAGAAAAAGGAAAGATGGAGTGAGATATAGATATAAATGGATGGAGGAGAGATGGAAGAAGATTTCTTGCACTGTGGAGAGACGGACAAGGTTGGTGGGAAGAGAGAGAGTGAGAGAGAGATGGGGGGGAGAGGGAGGTAGGAGAGAAAAGGAGAGATGGGAAGGAATAGAGAGAGTATTTGAGAGAAAGGGGGAGAGATGTAAGGATAGAGAGGGAGGAACAAAGAGATGGATTTAGAGGGGGAGAGAGGGAGTGAATAAGAAAGGCATAGAGAGAGAAAAGTGGAAAGAGAGGGGGTGACAAGGGAGAGATGGAGAGAGCCTGTGTATGTTTTGGTGTGAGATAGAGAGACAAAGAAGGAGAGATGGAAGGAATGGGGAAGAGTAGGAAAGAGAAGGAGAGAGGGAGGGAGATAATGAGAGAGTTGGAGGGCAAAGGAAGAGTGAATGGGGAAGAGACAAAGGGAGGTAAGAGAGAAAGGGAGAGAGAGGAAGGAAGAGAGAGAGAGAATGAGAGAGGGAGGGAGAGAGATATGGATTTGGAGGGAAAGAGTGAGGGAGGTAACAAGAAATACATAGATAGGGAAAGCTGGAGAGAGAGAGTGTGTGAATGATAAGGAAATAAAGAGAGATGAAGAGAGGAGAGTAGGAGGGAAGAGAGATAGAAAGGGGAGAGAGAGAGTGAAGGGGAAGATAGAGGGAGAGGAGGAGGGAGGGAGAGATATATAGATATGGATAAAGAGTGTGCATGTTTTGGGCGTGATATAGAGAGATAATGAAGAGACAGAGGGAGATAGAGATATAGATGGAGGCAAAGAGAGATAGAGAGAGGGAGGGAGAGATAGATAGATATGGAGAGAGAGAGAGAGAGAGAGAGAGAGTATGTGTGTTTGGAGGTGGGGTGAGATAGAGATACAAAAGAGAGATGGAGTGATATATAGATATAGATGGATGGGGGGGAGATGTAAGAAGATTTCTTGCATCATGGAGAGAGGGACAAGGTTTGAGAGCAGAGAGAGAGTGAGAGAGATGGGGGGCGAGAGGGAGTTAGGAGAGAGAAGGAAAGAGGTGTTATAGACATTTTTGGGCACTTCAACCCCAATCACAAATGTCCATAAACTGAGGGCTCTTAAGTCCCTAAAATTTTTGCTTCACTGCCTAAAGGAACAAGGTCAGCTGATTACAAACTCCCAGAAGTTCTCCACTAAAAACTGCTCAGAAATGGTCAAAACTGGACCATACTGAATGCCCAGTGCAGAGAGTGCGATGCATAGCACCTAATACACACGGGAGGTGTGATGCATACTAAAAAGTCCTTCTACAGGGTACGATGGAAGAGAATAGACAAGTGGTGGAGACAATTTTCTAAGTGGATGATCAGGGAATCTTCTATAAACTTCTCATATGACACTTGCCTCTCAGAATTTGCTCAAGGATGAGTAAGAGATCAATGAAATCTCCAAGTGGAACCAAGAACTATCAGAGAGAGGACACTAATCAAAAACCCAGATCTGACTCACACCTTTGCAAAAGTCTATATATGGATCTCTCATCCCAGAGATCCAGGGGTTGTAGGTTGGAATTTTGTAATCTATAGAGAAGTGTTGTTAGTATTCTTGTGTACATTCACAGTGTTGGGTGATTTTGCTTTGCTTGAGGTGAAAAAAGGGCTTCTTAGTTGGAGGATGATGCTGGGTCAGAGCTGCTCATGGTTGTAATCCTCTTGCTACTTTTTATCTGAATAAAGCTATTCTTGTTTCCTTCCATATGCTGGTGTACTTGTTTATATGTGCTTGTATATGGTTAATGTACATCTGATCCTACATTATTTGTGAATTTAGATCCTTGTTTCTTGCATAGTAGTATGTTGCTGTGATTCTACAGGTCCCTTTTGAAGCTGAGCAGACAAAGAGCGAGCAACAAAATTCTATCAAGAAGGAGAAGGAATCGAGCGCAAGACTCAGGTTGGCCCTCTTTATTCTCCTCTCATCTATGTTCATAAAAGGAATCAACAGTAGACTTTGATTGTTTGTTTCTAAGATAGCCATACATCTTGGTGGAAATAGCAGCATCCGTGTGGACACTATTCCCGTATAACAAGAGGGGAAGGAATAAAGAGTGTACTTAAGAGAAAGGGGAAGAGAGGTAAGGATAGAGAGGGAGCGACAAAGATATGGAGTTAGAGGGGAAGAGAGGGAGCGAATAAGAAAGACAGAGAGAGAAAAGTGGAAAGAGAGGGAGTGACAAGGGAGAGATGGATAGAGTGTGTGTATGTTTTGGTGTGAGATAGAGAGACAAAGAAGGAGATATGGGAGGAATTGGGAAGAGAAGGAAATAAAAGGAGAGAGGGAGGGAGATAGTAAGAGAGTTGGAGGGTGAAGAGAGAGAGAGTGGGGAAGAGACAAAGGGAGGTGAGAGAGAAAGGGAGAGAGGAAGGAAGAGAGAGAGAAGGAGAGGGGGAGGGAGAGAGATATGGAGTTGGAGGGAAAGACTGAGGGAGGTAAGAAGAAATACATAGAGAGAGAAAGGTGGAGAGAGAGAGTGAGTTTTAAGGAAATATAGAGAGAGGAGAGAGGAGAGGAGGAGGGAAGAGAGAGAGTGAAGGGGAAGAGAGAGGGAGAGGAGGAGGGAGGGAGAGATATAGATATGGAGAAAGAGCGTGCCTATTTTGGGGGTGATATAGAGAGGTAAAGGACAGATAGAGGGAGATAGAGATATAGATGGGAGGCGAAGAGAGAGATAGATAGATATGGAGAGAGAGGGTATGTGTGTTTGGAGGGGGGCAGGATAGAGAGACAAAGGAGAGATGAAGTGAGATATAGATATAGATGGAAGGGGAGAGATGGAAGAATATTTCTTGCACTATATGCATTGATTTCAATGTAGATGATGATTTCTAATCCTATTTTATTGCTTGCACTAGATGCATTGATTTCAATGTAGATGTTGATTTCTAATTATATTTGATTGCTTAAACTCTAGATGCATTGATTTCAATTTAGATGTTGATTTCTAATCCTATTTGATTGCTTGCTCTAGATGCATTGATTTTAACATAGATGGTGATTTTTAATCCTATTTGATTGCTTGCACTAGATGCATTGATTTTAGTGTAGATGTTGATTTCTAATTATATTTGATTGTTTGGACTAGATGCATTGATTTCAATGTAGATGTTGGTTTCTAATCTTATTTGATTACTTGCATTATATGCATTGATTTCAGTGTAGATGTTGTTTTCTAACCTTATTTGCTGAATTAGATGTTGTTAATCATGAGACTGTAAATTATCATAAATATTTTTTAAGACGAGATAGAGGGGGAAGAGAGGGAAGAAGATTTATTACACTAGATGCATTGATTTCAGTGTAGACGATGATTTGTAATCCTATTTGATTGTTTTCACTAGATGCATTGATTTCAATGTAGATATTGATTTCTAATTATATTTGATTGCTTGCACTAGATGCATTGATTTTAGTGTAGATGTGTATTTCTAATCCTATTTGATTGCTTGCACTCAATGCATGGATTTCAGTGTAGATGTGGATTTCTAGTTTTATTTGATGGCTTGCATTAGATGCATTCAATGTAGATGTTGATTTCTAATATCATTTGATTTCTTGCATTAGATGCATTGATTTTAGCGTAGATGTTTCTAATCCTATTTGATTTTTTTGCATTTTATGCATTAGATGTTGTTAATCTTGAGTTCGTAGATTATTAAAAAAAAATCAAGATATATTTAATAATAGGTAGAGAGACACTATTAAGAAATAATTAGCTGTCCAAAGTTGTGATGCCTAGAATTAAAATGAAAAAGATGTGCCAAATCAATCCTCCTGCAAAGTGCAAATTAATCCTTGACGAGATTGTCTCCCTTCTTCATCACCAACTAATTATTAATAGTTATTGCATATACTCAAAATATATTCAAAATTACATATCTTCAAAATTACTAATAAATAATTGAATACAACAATGTATTCAAAATATTTACAAGAGGAAAATATATGTTTACAGACATGAAAACAAATAAAAATATTAATATTCTTGAAGGATATGTAAATATTTTATAAATCTCGCCACTCATTAAAAAAATTTAAAAAATACGTTGTTACTTGACTTTGCAAAATAGATTGTAGAAAAAAAAATCATCAAAATATTCTTGAAGGATTTTTTTTTTTAAAGCTTGACAAGACTACATCTTCAACATGTCTAAATTGAATTGATGACTTCACATCAGGGAGTGCATTAACGTAGCACTCAATCACCCCGTAGATAAAGGAAATAGATTATTCCAAACATTAGCAAAGAAACAAATTATTTCAAGAATAAGCAAAAAAACAAATTAAAATTATTAAAACTACTTTTAAAGATATATTTTGTAATTCTTGGAGGAACACTATTTAGAATTAATTAGTTGTCAAAAATAGTGAGACTTAAAATTAAATGAAAAATATGTATAGTATCAATCCTCCCAGAAACCATTGACAATATTGTCTCCCTTCTTCATCACGAGTATCCATCTAATTTTGGATCTATCATGCCCCAAGAGGAATGAAATTAATATTTTCAAATATTACAATCTTGACATGAAATATTTATTTCTTTAAAGATTTTAATATATCCAGAGGATATGTTTTTCCTTTTAAAGAATTGTTTTACAAATATTTAATTAAAAGAACCATTAAAAGAGTTTAGAGCAGGAGGGATTTTTGATTTTTTGTGTTGAATTAACCTTTTTCCTTTAATTTAGGAAATGTTATTTGCTTTAAATTTGACTTAATTTGGAATTTTAATGTGATAAACCATTTTTTAAGGTAAATTTATAATCCATTCAAATTAAGTGTATATGATAAATGAACTATTAAGGGGACATTAGCCAAAATTATTTCAATTATTTATTATTTATTAGATACGTGACATACTTACACATCGTCATCACACTGGGTTGTAGAATGTGCCTCTAGGCGGAACAATTACATACACATAAAAATATAACACAACAAAAATAACATTCACAAACATTACCATCCGAATCCAAACACATAAATACACAAACTACTCAATCCATCTAAACATATACATAATAATGATAATCAAATCCCTCAAAATACATAAATACACAAACCACTCAATACATCTAAACATATACATAATAATGATAATAAAATCCCTCGAAATGCAAACTTTTCCTCAAGTTCTAAGCACCAAAAAAATTACACCTCTAGAGATTTGATGCCTCTCAGTCCATAATAAATCCTAATAACTCTAAAATAATTCAATTAATATATTTTAATAATTATTATTTCTATCTATTACCATTTACAACCATCTAAACATAAAACCAAAAAAAATTAATAGGCCATGAACTGATTTTAAAACAAACCAAGAAAAGAGTTATAACCAAACAAAAAAAGTTAAAATATTTTCACCGAACCTCCGGAAAATTCGACCTCTCTTCCACCGACTTCCTTGACTTCCATAGGCGCTGGAGTTATAAGTGTCATTCAACGATTTGAAAATGCCATTATTTTTCTCGCTCGTACAAACGCCATGGCGCCACAGGTGGGCGTGCTGGGTAGGATAAGGATCCCATGCAACGCTCTTAAATACCCCCTCAGGGGCCTCATGCTTTCTCAACTCAGTGCCATATTTGAGATTGAGAGAGCTGCTGGTTCAAAGGCAGGGCATCTCAACATTTTTGTTCAAATATTTTCCTTTTTTTCTTTTTGTTTTCGAGTGTGTTGTGAGTTAATGCCATGAAATAAACAGATAGGTTAGAGTAGGCAGTGGTTTTCCATATCTTTGAGCGCTGAAAATAAATAACATGTTATAGGAAAATAAATAACATGTTATAGGGTATTATTTGGGATCTTATTATTCTTTTATTTTTCCCTCTGCTATGTGCTTACTTGTGATGATTTGCAGGGAAATCCGTTTCAAGATGCAGATCATCGGCCCAGTCCGGCATCATCATCTTTCCCATTTATGTTGTCACGTTCGATGCCCCGTCACTGTGAGCAGCAACATCGCTGTTACCCATTTGCTTCGGCAATGTTTTAATGTTGTTTTCTTTATTTTCTGTCTCTTGGCAAACAATTTTCTGTCATGATTTGCAGGTAGATCCGTCAGTTTTATTTGCATATCTTTGTCGAGAGGAATCAAATCTCTCTCAGGACGCAGATCCTTTGTCGAGAGGAATCAAATCTCTCTCCGTCAAAAAGTTACAAATATTTGTCAAACCATGGTGTCATCAGTCCCATCTGGTAGAACTCTGACACCATTGACAATCATAACCCTCATATAGAGGGCATAGAAGGGGTAACTATGAGTACCAGCGTCTCAACAGGTAGACAGTGTTTCCCATTTGCTTCCAGAAGTTTTAATGTTAACATATGTTTTTGTTGGTCATTTTTTTTTATATGTTAACACATGTTTTTGTTTGTTATTTTCTTTATATGTTAACATATATGTTTTTGTTTTCTTTTATGATGTGTATTTTTATGTGCCTCTCACGATTTGCAGGTACATTCGTCAGTTCTATTCCACTTGCAAGATGCAGATCTTTGTCAAAAGGATGCAGATCTTCGTCAAAAGGATGCAGATCATCGTCAAAAAGATGCAGATCTTCGTCAAAAGGATGCAGATCATCGTCAAAAGGATGCAGATCTTTGTCAAAAAGAAGAAGAACTGAACTGGTCTTAATCATAGTTACCAAAACTACTGGTCTCCAAGCATGGTGGGATGAAATCATGTCTTCCGCCTCTAAGTAACTCTTATGAGTGAGCTCTTATGCGTACGGCCTTGACTCCCAGGCTCTCACCGTACGATTATGAGGTCGGAAGTGGACTCCCTGGCTCTCCCAGCGTACGATTGAACACGCGCGGTACCCAGGGGTCACTAGAAGTTCTGGGTGGCTTCTAGAGCCATTTAGGTTAGAATAAAAGGCATGGGGCCTGTAGGTTTAATTTTGCTATTTGTTAAGGCCTCTCTTAGCTATATAAAGGCCTTCGGTTGTTAGATATAGGAATGCCAGGGGCTGATTAGATTTTGTGTATCTTTTATACTTTTGAAGTTAATACATTGCTGAGCTTATTCTAATATTTTCAGTTCACTGCTTTTGCAGGCATATAATTTATCAATTTTGGTTTTTATGAGGGTATATGCAATATACAGTTGTTGTGTTTCTTTTCGCAGCTCAAAATTTTCATTAATAAATTGTATCTTACTTTCTCCTTTTATTAATTAAAAATATATATAAATTTAATTTAAATGTATTTTTTAATAATGTTTTTTCTTCATTATTGTTTGAATATGCATCATTTTACAAAATCAAATCTGGAAGAAAAATTGATGTTTATATTTAATCAAATAGGCTAATTATTTCATTTATGCAAATAATTTTGATCTTTTAATATATAGATGGATAAATTTGAAGAGAATATGGACCATCTAACTCATACTATTATAAGTATTTAAACAAGTTTTCAACTTCAAACAAAATATTTCATTTAAAAAAAATATCATTTATTTATCAACAAAGCCATTGCTATTGAGATTAAAATTGTTGATAAAAATGTTCTTATCCATGTACAATGTGAGAAGAGGAAAGACGTCCTCTTGAAATTCCTTGATGGTGCAGGAGCATCCAGCGAGGGCACCATGACCTGGTGTTGGTCTCTGCCAAGGTGGAAAGTTTTATTAGCGAATTGATTTCTTTATGTTCAGTTTGTCAAAGTACGATGTAGGACTTTGTTTTTCTTTTTAATCTCAGTATTAGTTAGGGACAATTTGGTCGGTTAGGGTCACTATTTTGTTTGTCTTTAATAAACAATAGGTTAATAACTGTTCTTTCATTTTAGAGAAAAAAGACAAATATGTCTAATGAAAAATCTTGCAATACAGGCAGAACCGAATACATGAATAGTTATGTAACTAATAAGAATTGCAACTGAAAAAGTAACTACACAGTTCAGGTAAATGTGGACAGAAGACATAAATGTAAAATCAAAAATCATTGGAAGGGTTCAGCATTTTGCATACAATAATAAAAGACAGAGAACAAGTTTATTGTCGAATCCATCCATCTGTAACAATTTTGTACTGCTTATCTATACTTCTTAACCATTAAATAACTCAGAATGACAAACAGGGTGCACACATACAGTTTCATACACTTCCTCTCTTAAAGAACAGAGTACTGACAGATCGATTGCATATAAGTTTTCCAAAGACGAGAATGGACAAACAATGAATAAGCTCATGGCCGGAAGAATTCAATGTAGCACAACCAACTGAACCAAAAAACAAGAACCTGAGCGCCAAGTGGACAAACCCCAAACAGAAGTAACCTGTGACAGTCTATCTCAACGCAATTTCTTTTCATTTCCAACGGAACAAGAAACAAATATATATGTTTGTTATTACATAACAGTCCAGTGTTACTTTGCCGGACAAAGTAAATGAAAATAATGACCATGAAACAGAGCAAACCCTAGTTGAGGATTTGATACAGGAAACCCTCATACCCAGTTATACGGTTATAACAAAACATTTACAAACAAGGCTGTAGCAAAGGTGAACCCAGGTCGCGTAACGATAGGAGCAAAGAACCAACAAATGAATGTTGTGGCTCAGCTAACGAAACCTACAGACCCTAGCTTCAACCATAAGAAGAATACAATGATAGAGCCTACCAGATAGGAACCAAAGAGTTTGAAACCGTCCACATCCAAGGTCGAACACTGACCTGCGAGACCAAAGCAGGCAAAACCTGTTAGTCCAACCGTGAATAAAAGAGAACGAAGAGAAATACAGTTCAAGCAAAGGGATAACAAAACCATTACCTGGGGACGCATTTGCACCAAGAAAACGTAGGCTATTGAGCCATAGAACACGAAGACCACCTGAGACAAAGGGGAAACACATTGTTAGTGCTGGAGCCAGAAAAAAATAGAAGTGAAGCATGGAAGGTTAAATTACCTGAGGAATAAGAGCAGAGCAAGGTCACCGTGCCTGTCACCTGGAGCATGCGGAGACATTAACAAAAAAAATTTAGCAGCAGAACCGTAGCAAAGCAAATAAATAGCAGAACAAGAACAATTGAGAAACCAGACAAGACCAACTAGTGGTCGTTTCCTTGCTTGAACAAATAAATTAACAATTTGTGCCCAGAAGCCGAATAGGTAAACCTCTAGAATGCGTGACAGAGCCGCACTAGCAAAGAACATAGCCACCACCAGCACAGGCAGAGCCTGTAACTCATTATTCATTCGCAACCAGCGCAAAAGACCATTACCAAAACAAACCCTCATTGAGTTCACCATGCAGAATAGTAAGTCGAAGTGACGGAATGCCAAAGAAATGCCAAGGGTTTTGCCAAATTGAACAAGCGGGAAACAAGGACCGAGGTAGGTACAGATCAACTGTTGCATTAACACATTGTCATAAATGATTTCAACCACCGTGGAAAATATCTTATGATTAAATGTGTGATTAGTGCCTAATTGCAACCTAAATACAATTTATCAATCAGCGACAGACAAACTTAGAATAAAGTCATATATTGGAGTGTGGGCTAGTCCCATCACTTGAGAACCTATAATGACTTGCCTAGTAAACTGCTTTACTCTATCCATCATATTCCTCGACAATGTCCTGTCTATGAGGAATTTTTGACCTCCTCCATTAGGCTCCAAAATCAACAGAGTTGCCTCAGGCTTTTCCCCACTCACCATCTTGGCCAACTCTTTCATCTATCTCTAGCGAGAGAAAATACGGCAAGGCAAGTGCCATCAACCTCTCCAGGCAGGAAACCTCCATCAACTCAAGGCCTCTTGGCATTTCACAACTGTCCACAATTGTTTGGCATGTAAAATCCTCTTTTAGCATTCTTTCCCACAATAACTTACATAATGAACCATATGCACATTATCATTAAAATAAAAGAAACATTTATGTACACCATGCATTTATACTTGATCCCCAACATGGGTCCACAATATCTAGATCGACAGGAAACATAACTGACATACACGTGGTATACATTTTGATTTTCCAAATAACACAATCATGCATATCATAACATTATACTTTCTCATTTACAGTTGTAATCCATCAACAACATTAATCATAAATATGCATTGTTTAAACAAGTATTGACTTTCACAATAATTTTAGTTCCATGCATAAAATATTATCATGCATAAAAGTATATGCAAATACTCATTATTGTGTAAATGTCTATAATAGTTAGGGTATCGATCCAAACATCTCCAAATTCCCACAGCGTACTGCTACCAATATACCAACACATGAAGTAACTACCATAATCAATTTTTTGCAACTTTCAATACGCTTTAATCAAAACCAATTCATGCATATAAGTTTTAATATTAGTCATGCAACATTAACTAATCAATTCTACCAAACATCTAATACTCAACCATGTTAGTGCTCAATCAACAATTAGTATTTCAGTCAAGTCTTACCGCTTGGCTTATTGTTCAAAAGGGGTTCATATATCTTTAACATGTAAATGGGTTATTTCAATGCCCTTTTAAAACATTTTATCGTCCTCTTCGAGGAAATTCCCCATCGTTTACATTCATGCATTCATTCATTATAAACAATGCATTGTAACTTGTAAACATGTTCATTAAATGTATAATTAATATTTTCATATTTGCAAACGTTGCTAGTCAACTCACATTTTTACTAGTGAGTGTTCAGGATTTTTTTCATAGGCGTAACACAGGTTTTATTGTCTTTTATCCTCATCGAAATTCAACTGTCATGAACACAATTTTGCAATAAACTTTATTACTCATTACTCTTCAATGTGCTTATAAACATGAATCATGTATCTCATGTTAAAAGGAGTATAATGCATATATTGATATGTAGATTGTTAGAATCATACTTGAGCTTATTCCCACTAGTATCATACCTCAATTTCTTTTCCGCTTACAAATTCCCTAAAGGTGTTAGTGTTGTAACCTTCAGTTCTGATACCATTTGTAACATTCCCCAATAACTTCGCATGAAAATGCATGGAGTTAGAAATATTTTACACAATTTTCCCACAGGTGACTATCTAAATACTATTCCAAATTCTTCATTAACCATTAGCTATAATCTTCATCATTACATAGAGTAACTTTAGTAAGTAAAAGTAATTTACTTAACCAATAACGACCACTATTGTAGCATATTAACATAAACTTTTTGATGTAACCTTGCATCATTTTCATTATTCCTTTAACTAAATTAGTAAATCACATGCTTGATATTATAAACATCACATCATGTAAGGAATCAACATCATCAAATTGACACAATAATCAATCATATCATTGAACACCGATATACCCTAGAAACCCCATAGGGTGAAAACCAAAAAATGTTTAATTTTATTATAAATGCTTGTGAGGGTGTTCACCCCTTACTCAATAGCTTATAAGGGAGTCCATATTTCAACCATTGTCATAAAATATTACAAATAAATACCATTAAAATACAACATATCTAGCTAAAATCTATTACAATCATCATGAAATCATTTACCCACAAATGTCCACTCTTTATGCGGTGTGGATGTAGTGATTTTCACATGTTGGATATGCAGTGTTGTGTACTGATGATGATATGTACATGTTGGAAATGTAGTGCTATGTACAAGTGGTGTTGCACGCATGTTATACATTGGTACTATGTACATATTGTGTGGTGTGCATGATTGTGCAAGTGGTGTTGTGTGCATGTGGTGTTGTGTACATGTTGTAGAAGTGGCACTGTGTGTAGGTGGTGTTTTGTACATGCTGTGCATGTGGTGGTGTGTACATGTGGTGTGCCGTATATGTCATGTATGTTGTACAGTGTACATGTGGTACTGTGTACATGTTGTACATTGATGCAATGTGCATGTGGCATTGTGTACACGTTGTGCATGAGGTGTCGTGTACATGTGATGTTGTGCATGTGATGCGTTGTACAGGTGGTACTATGTACATGTTGTACATATGGTACTAGTATACGTGTGGTTATGTGTGCATGTCATACATGATGTATTGAGGGTATATGGTACTATGTATGCACATTGTATAGTCATGGTATTGGGATGTGTGTATTCTTAATGTTGTACTCTGGGTGTCTGCGCATATATTGTGTCGTGTCATACACTAGGTTTAGATGTATGTGTAGCATTTCAGGTGCAGGTGCATGTATTGCATGATGTTGTACGTCATGTGTGGATTGTATGGGTGTGATGCTCACTATGTGTATGAGCACATGGTTGAGGAGAAGGCACTGGGTGTTTGTCTGGTGTTGCAACCAATCCGAAGTGTGTACAGAATAAAGACAAAGGTAGAAGATAAGGATTGATGAAAGGATAAGTATCAATATTTTATCTCAGTTTTATTATGCATGTGATCTATTATTCTGATTTATGATGATTACATGTGATCTATGATTTTGGTTTATGATGGTTACATGTGATTTATGATTTTGATCTATGATGGTTATGTTTTGAGCTAACCTAATGAGATATTTTGTATACATGTTGATTTGGTCAAATATGCTAGTTTGACTTGTTGTGACAAGAAGTGAATAAAATTGCAAGTGTACCTTATTGACGAACTACCAATGAGGTATGATTTGAAGTTATTTCAATTTATTGTAAATCTAATGGAATTTATGTGCTTGGTACATGAATGCATGAAATACCCAGTTAGGTGATTGAAATTGATTGCAAGAATTTGCAACAACAAAAGGAATTGCAACATACAGCAGTATGTTGGTAAAACATTCAGGAACGGGGTTGTTATGGGACACTTGTACCTAATAGTGTCCATTGATTTCCATGAGCATGCTATGACCAGTACGATGGTTTTAAGGCAGGGATATGCCTTGGTTTTTGTATCTTTCGATGTGAGGAAGCCTTGCCAACGGATGGACTGATTGGAATGGGGGTGCCAGTAGAACTTGAAAGGTGAGTGACTGCATGAAAGGGTGACTGAATTCTTGAGGGATTGTGTAACAGAGAAGGGAAGGTCATTGATGGATTTGTTTTGGTCATTAGCATTTCCAGATGGAATCAGATGCACATTGGGAGTGCGCCTTGTAACAATGATCCGGTAACTGTTCACTGAGAGGACAAGTGGCACGTGATTGTAGCGCTAAACCTTAGATGAAACTTTAATTGTGGCAGTAGATTATGGACTTCCTTGGAAGTAGGTGAATCCTGGTACTAATTTGACGGTGGAGGTGTGAGCCTCTGGATCCCCTTGTTGATTTGATACAGGCATCGTATTTTCCTATTGGCTGGTTTAACATATGTGTATTTGTGATTATTGTAAATATTGTAATGAGTTGTGTTATAAAGCTCCATTATGCGGTATGTTGTCATGTTGTCATGATGTTTTGTTTTAGCATATGGTCATTATAAATACTGCAACAAGCTATGTTATAAACCTCCATGGGTAGTATGTTTTGTTCTCAGTGGTCTTGATGGTTATAAGTGTCATTGAACACTAAGGATGGTGTTCCCTAAAGGGGGAGGGTTGTGTAATAGCCCTGGTGAAAATTCCATGTAAAAATATATAAATACCACAGGTGATGGGACACGTATTCTAAGATGAATGGTAGGCAGGACATGCTGGTGTGTGTTTATTTGGTTGTTTATGGCTAAAGGAAAATTGCAAAGGCAATGAATAAGGCATTAAAGAGGCAAAAAGGTATTTGGCATATTTATTTATGAAAATAATGGAAAATTGAAGGAAATTGAAGGAAAATAATGGAAAATGAAGAAAATAGAGGCCTCATTAATAAAAAGGCTTTTGAGGATCAGTGGGAAGCACTTGATCGGTTTAGCTTTGGAGCTCTCTCATTAATCTCTCTATCTCTCATACTCTTGGAAGTAGAAGTTCTGGGTGGCTTCTAGAGCCATTTAGGTTAGAATAAAAGGCATGGGGCCTGTAGGTTTAATTTTTCTAATTGTTAATGCCTTTTTTAACTATATAAAGGCCTTCGGTTGTTAGATATAGGAATGCCCAGGGTTGCTTAGATTTTGTGTATCTTTTATAATTTGAAGTTAATACATTGCAGAGCTTATTCTAATATTTTCAGTTCCCTGCTTTTGCAGGCATATTCTAATATCCGAAAATGTTTCTTTGGGCAGCTCCAAATTTTCATTAATAAATTGTATCTTACTTTCTCCTTTTATTAATTAAAAAAAATATAAATTTAATTTAACTGTATTTTTTGCATAGTGTTTTTTCTTTCCCTTTTTGTGTTTCTTTTTCATTATTGTTTGACTATTGATCATCTTACAAAAGCAAATCTTGAAAAAAAAATAATGTTTATATTTAATCAGATAAGTCTAGCAATTTCAATTAGGCAAATAATTTTGATCTTTTAATAAATAGATCGATAAATTTGAAGAGAATATGAACCATCTAATTCATAATATTAAAAGTATTTTCCAAATAACACAATGCACATAACATTATACTTTCTTATTTACTGTTGCAATCCACATTGCAACGTTTTACTTTCACAGGTTCTTGTGTTGCAATTAAGCTACCCCTGCTTAATCCCATCAACAACATTAGTCATAAATATGCATTGTTTAAAAATTATTGAATTTCACAATAATTTTAGTTCCATGCATAAAACACTATCATGCATAAAAGTATATGCAAATATTCATTATTGTGTAAATGTCTATAATAGTTAGGGTATCGATCCAAATATTTCCAATTTCCCACATCATACTGCTACCAATAGACCATCACATGCAGTAACTACCATAATCACTTGTTTGCAACTTTCAATAAGCTTTAATAAAAATCAATTCATGCACATAAGTTTTAATATTAGTCATGCAACATTAACTAATCAATTCTACCAACCATCTACTACTCAACCATGATAGTACTCAACCAACAATTAGCCTTTCAGTCAAGTCTTACTGCTTGGCTTATTGTTGAAAAGGGGTTCATATAACTTTAACATCTAAATGGGCTATTTCAATGCCCTTTTAAAACATTTTATCGTCCTCTTCGAGGAAATTCCCCATCGTTTACAGTAATGCATTCATTCATTATAAACAATGCATATAATTTCAAAAAGGATCTTTTCCAATGTCAGATTAACACAACATGTTGTCTTTTCCTACATGCAAATGTATATTATTCCCAAATGAACGCTAACATAAATATTGCATGCATATACATATTATTCCAAAAAAAAACTAATATAATAGTTATGATAGCTTAAAATTAATCACATATAATTTTTTTGATGAAACATAGCTCAGTAGTTCTTCTATCCACACAAAGAACATATCTCTATGACACCATGACTATTCTTTGTGTATGCAAGAGCTTATCACAATAACACTTATTTAGTATATGCAACATATATTCTCTTCTATGATAACTCTACCATCAAAGCTATTATTTTCATGTAAACAAATACATATTTTTTTTCAAAAGAAAACATAATTTTTTTCCTTGCATATTTCCTTTCAAAGAATCCAACATCACAGTTTCACTTTTCATGTATGTAAAGATCATATTTCCTTTCAAGAAATCAAATAAAATATTTCTTTTTTTCGTGCAAGAAAATAACATATTTCTTTTCAAGAAATATAAAATGTAATAGCTTTATTTTGTGCACTTTTCTCATCAAGAAAATTTTCTTTATCTTTTTTCAAGCAAAGTTCACATGACTTCTTAAATCCAGTTGTGCATGAAACATGTGTTCTTTTAACACAATCGTCATTCCTTCTATGCATACAAATACACGATCTTTTTTTGAAAACAAACATGGGTTCCTTTCATTATGTACATGTTCCATGAGCAAGTTTCCAAGAAAATAATCTTGTTTCTTATCATTTAATGCACACGATTTGGGTTCCTTTCATTATATACATGTTTCATGAGCAAGTTTCCAAGAAAATAATCTTGTTTCTTATCATTTAATGCACAAGATTCGTACACAAACTTGAAGAAAATAATCTTGATTCTTATAATTTCATGCACTAGAATTCGTTTGTTTCCCTTTCGAAAAGATTTCACAATTACTCACCTTATACCATGCATTCCTTTTCCAAGGAAACAATGTGGTAATTCTTATTATGCAAATGGTATTCAATGTGGAATTATATAACATATAATATATATATATATATTATGCATAATTATATTATATTATATATAGATATATATAAGGCATCTAGCAAATACTTTCTTTTTCAAAGTAACGAGCTACTACTCAAAGACGGTCTTCTGATAATTTTTAATTTCATTATTTCTCCATATGCAAGGTTCACAGATAGATCAAGTTGCCAATCAACTGTCTATAAGTAGTACTGCTTACCAATCCCCCCCTTCAAATTTTTAAAGTTTAATGTTTTGTTCCATTGGGGTGAGAGTTGGCTTGCAATATTGCATTCCAAATATTTTAAGTAGTTCAAATGCAAACTTTCTTTGACGAATGAAAATATTTTTTGGATGTTGGAATACTTCAACTCCAAGATAGTAGTGAAGTAATCCCAAATTAGTCATCTTAAATCCATCCTGAAACTCCTTCTTTACCTGCATAATATGTTCATTATTGTTCCCAATAATGATGAAGTCATCCACATACATAATCAGAATCACCATATTTTTACCATGTTACGCACATATAAAGTATCATTAGATCCACTTCGCTTAAAGCCAACCTTGTGAAAGTACTCGTCCATTTTTGCATACCAAGCTCATGAAGCTTGTTTCAATCTGTATAAAACCTTGATTAATTTGCATACTTTGTGTTCCTGCCCTTCAATCTCAGAACCTAGAGGTTGAGTCATATATACTTCCTCCTGCAAGTCCCCATTAAGGAATGCACTTTTAACATCCACATGATGTACTTTCCATCCTTTTTAAACTGCAAATGTTTCCTCATAGTCGATTTCTTCATGCTATGAAAAACCCTTAGCAACAAGGCTTGTTTTGAACTTGTCAGTCTCTCCATCTGGCTTATACTAAATTCTGTAAACCCATTTGCATCCGATGGGTTTCACATTTTTAGGACAATCAACAAGTTTCCAAGTGTTTTTTTCCATCAATGCATTGTTTCTTCAACCATTTCCTTTTTCTATTCTAAATGTTTTACTGCCTCTTTGTATGTGGAGGGCTTAGTAAAATCATTTGTTATTAAGGAAAAAAATTCTTCATTTCTTTGTGAATTTCTTGTTCCTATTTTGTTTTGATAATCTTGCTTGACATTCTTTAAAAGTTGAATATCCCATTTAGGAAGCTGTTGTTTACTTGTTTGTGGATTAGAATAATTGCCATCGTTATAAATTATATTGATATAAACAATTATTCTTCAATCATCTGAAGGTTCAGTGTGTGGAGAGTCATTGTCAGATGAACTGCTGGTAGAAGATTCATGCGATCTTTCAGAATATCCAAATGGTATAGATGAAGTAGGTGAGCTGGATGAACTATTTTTTGATGAAAGAAATTCAATCTCATACCAATGTTGTGTACTTAGTTGATTTTTCATTTTACTTTTCTTTTTCTTCTCCCTTAGTTTCTAATTTTTGTGGAAGGCTTTCTATCTTTGTGACACTTTTTCTTTATGTTTCATAAAGTATGACATCTAGGAAGAGAAAATTTTACCACACCTTTTCCATAAGGAGTGTGTCTTGTATCATCTGCAAGAAATATTGAATTGAGTTGGTACTATTGAAAAGTCCAAAAGGAGTCACATGGAAAAGTCATATATTGTGTTGCCCTTGTATATAAGATCCAAGAATATTTATAACCACTTTTAAGATATGTGGAGACGTGTAATGTTGTTGATTCCAAACTTTGAAATGTAGTAAAGACATATTTTGAGCCATCGTTTTCTTTATAATTAGCAAACTCTGCCAAATGTCATTGAAACTTTGGAATTTTTTCAATAGAAGTCCGACAATCTTCAACAAAATGACCAACTATGTTGCATCTTTTACAAACCACTTTATTGAAATATTTTCCTCTACCTTGACTTTGTCCTCTTCCTCTACCTTGATTTTTTCCTCTGCCTTGACTTTGTCCTCTTCCTAATTTGTTTCCTCTACCTTTACCGTCACCTCTTCCAGAATTGTTGTCTTTGCCTTGAATTCTAACATGATCGTGTCCGTTATATGCTCCTTGATTTTGATTGTTGTGTCCTCTTCCTCTACCTCCAAAACTTTCAGTTGAAGATTTACTAGTGCTAGCTTTTGTAAAGAAGACATCCTCTCCAACCTGTTTCTTCTTTCCAAATATTTTGTCATGTTGAGCTAGCATTTCACTTAATTCATCAAATTTTAACTTCTCTAGGTTTCCAGTTACTTGCAATGTTTCCAAGAAATGTGTATATGAAGAAGGAAAACCAACAACCAAAATATTAGTCATGAAGCTACCATCTACTACTTGAATTGTAGCCTTTACTATTTCCTGCTTAATGTTCTAAGTCTGGAAATGTATTCAAGTACATATCCCCCTTTTTTCAATTTTCATTGAAGCAAATTCAATTGAAGATAAAATCTCTTAGATTCTGGTTGTGTATCAAATAAATCTTTAAATGTTTGTCAGGAAAACCATGCATCAGAAATGTTTTCAATGTGAACATGCATTTCATCATTAATTGAAGATTTTATTAATGCTAATGTTGTGGCATTTTTTATCTCCCATTTAGCTAGTGAGTCTGCATTCGTAGGTTAGGTTGGTTTAAAAAGCACCATCACATACATTTTTCCAAAGTTCATTGTAAATTAAAGTGCTTTCTATGTTCCTTTTCCATGTCTTGTAATTCTTTAAGCCTTCAAGTTTGTCCAACTCAGAAAATAAATTTACTGGCTGGGACATTGTGAAAGTAAATGTATGCACCAAGATGGATCATGAACCACAAAAATAAGATGGACAATAAACCACACATAACACCACAACAAAAAAATGATCTATCAGGGCTTGGCCTTGACCCTCTTATAATCGTTTGAGGAGAAAAGAGGTTAAGCTTTGCACTTGGCTCTAGTCAACTTCTCTGAAATTTTACAATGAAACTTTCAAAATTTGACCTTTACATTGCTCTTGCAATTTAACTTCTTTGATTGTAGCCCCCCTCAAAATAAAAGTTACTTTGAGTTACAATTTGTTTCCCTCAAATTAAATAAATAAATAAAAGACTACACCTTATTGCTCCAAAATTACAAATTACAAAATTACATCTTATCTCTCCAAATTTACAAAATTCACACCTTATCATTCCAAATTTACAAAAAATAAATTACACCTTATCGCCCAAAATTTACAAAAGAAAATTACACCTTATTACTCCACACCTTATCCCTCCAAAAAATTTACTCCTCTATTACAGATTAAAAAATGAGAACTTATCTCTCCATTAACTTTATTTTTAATTCTTTTTATAATCGACCTTATTACTCCAAAAAGTTAACACTTAGCACTTATTACTACTATTACAAATCTTTAAAAAACTAATATTGGAACACACCTTATACCTTAGTAAATTATTTTGAATACTTTTAATCATGTTTTTTTAGTTTCTTTTACATGCTTCCATAAGTCAACGAATGTTTCCCTTTTACACATTAAAAATTTGTGCATGTAAAAAGAAAAATACACACCATTCACTTTTGAGAGATTAATCCTTGAATTTGGCATCGACTTGAAAAAGATTGATCCATTTTTCCCTGCAAATCACATGTTGGTCTTCAAACAATGAGAAATTGTCCACGTTGCAACAAAACGTGACAAGCGGATTTGGAGATGGCAGATTTGGAGATTTTATGCACTTTTGAGTTGATTATTCTCAAGTCTTCATGTGCATAATTCCTTCACA
The DNA here is from genome assembly GCA_000404065.3 of Pinus taeda. NCBI lineage: Eukaryota > Viridiplantae > Streptophyta > Pinopsida > Pinales > Pinaceae > Pinus > Pinus taeda. The sequence continues at coordinate 58,208 of APFE031148846.1, forward strand.
TGTCTGAGAGCTCTTTCACTGGTTTCCGAGGTTAGAGGCTTCTTAACAAAACCATTTTTGTAGACAGCTCGAGAGAGTGAAGATTTTCCTTTTGTCAATGACACAAGTAAGTATACAGGTCCCTTGTGTTTATACACAACTCCAGGAAAAATTATTGTCAGAGAAGTGGCTTGTTGACTTCAACCAAGTTGATGTCTAAAAGATTCATTCACCGAAACGAACAAAGTATCTAGGGCTACAAACAAACTATTATGAATATTCTATTTGTGTGGGAAAAAACTGCGAAGTAGTAATCAACTAAACCTCGATTGATTTTCTACGGAGCAGAAATATTATGAGGTAACCTCATTGTTTGTTGTTGAGAGTTGAGAGTCAAGTAGAAGAAATTAGTATAGATCCGAATTGCATCTAATGTTGAGCTTTATAAGATCAGGCATATAATGGCTTCTGCTCCAAATAAATAAGGGGAAGAAACTCCAAAATAATAGAGATTTTATAAAAAACTTAATGTCCATATCTAAAAATTTGGAATTAACTCCAAAATAATAGAGATTTTATAAAAAAGTTAATGTCCATATCTAAAAATTTGAAATTAACAAAAGAGTTGTAAAAATTATTTTCTTTAATAAAAACTGAACAATTTGCATACCAATCAATAACTGACCAATTCAATGAAGTTTTTCAAAAGCCTGCAAAGATGGAATCTCCTTCTTCAGACCATCTGCATCATTGAAGCTCTGATACCACAATAATAGCATAAGTTTCCTCAGACACAGATTTTATTAACAAGGAAAAAAATAATTACATAAAATTTTCAAGAGCTTACCACAATCACTCAACCCTCTTGTAAGTGGAGAGAAAAAAATCTTTAAATATGCTTGTGTCCTAAATTAATTTTTTTAAGGATCACTTATTTCATTTACAAGTGTCCATTTACATTTAATGCACTTGTAATAAGACTCCTAACTATTTCCCTAAATTAGTTCCTAAGAAACGACACTTTTCTAGATGTCATATCTCTTATAACAAATAGATATTGTAAGAAGACTCTAAGACGCTAAATAATTAATTAAATATTCTAACAAAACTCTAAATGAATTGTATTTGGGTTTTCGAGTTTCAGTTCATTTGACATATGTTTTCATCATTCTCATACACATGTCCCAGTATTCATCAAATGATAGTGATTGCAAGGGATGGTTGGAGGTAATCCATCCCACCCTTGTTAGTTATCGGTCTTGCCATTTTGCATTCATCCGCTGCAGTATCTCTAATTTTCTCCCATGTCCTCACTCAAACTCGTTTTGAGTCTATTTTAAGCATTTATTGTAGCTTTTCATGTCTGCATGATGAGAATATGTCTCTTTCTTGCTGCTCCAGAATATGGAAGAAAACCACACCAGAATATGTCTCTTTCTCACTGAAAAGAGAATTAGAAGGGCTATACTATGCATATGTAGCTTTTGGTGTGGTTTTCTTCCATCTTCTCCAGTATTTTATTTGTCACGCTGAAGCTTTGGGTGGCTTACTTTGTTTTCTATGGTCAGGGCATGTCACGCATGTTTCCATTGTACCTTCCGAAAAAATTCAAAGGTAAGTCTTTGTTTACCTAGGGTTGGAAATTATGAACTATTGTAAATTCTTTGGTTCTCCTAATTCATTTACTTACACACCATTCAATTGTGCACCAAATATATTTCTCGATTTCGTTTTCCACCATTTTCCTCTAGCAATTCAACACATGGGTTATTCCTAACTCATTTGGAAACTTTACATGTTGCAGATTCTTGGTCACTTCCCTTCCTTGTGGCGGTTTAAAAGTTTTACTCGAGGGTTGGGATTCTTTTATCTATCCTAAAGGGTGTAGTAATGTGGTATCTCTGTAACATATGTACACTGAGGGTTTCCACCCTCTATCTTTTAAGGAATGTTGAAACTTATTTAAGCAACTATTATGTATTCGATTTTGGTTAACTTAAGAAAGAGTGATCTCCTATGTTCCTTATTTGTGATATACCCTCGATGTATATGCTCGACTTTTGTGTTGAAGGGTTTAAATAGTAAGAATGGGATTTTCCTATGAGTTTCTCATGATATGTCTCGACTTGTTTAGTTATTATGTTGCATGCATCTGATACTAGAAATCTATGACTCTTATTGCTGAGACGTAATTTATCATGGATTGGACTATTCTTTATGGTAAAAATCTTATTGCGGTTCTCAACTCTGGTCATTTCATTTATGAATGTAGCATTGTTCCATTCTTGGTAAAGAAAATTAGCTATTTTCGTTATACTATATTTTATTCTTTGTTCTTCAATGTTTGGACGGGTGCCAACAAGGACAAAATTTGATCCTAGAATCTGTCCTGGTACAACCATGCGTTAGAGGAAAATGATTGTTTTCCTCTCTGGTTTGACTTGGAGGAGGACTAACCTACCTTGAAATTCTACAATCGTTTCTTGTCTTGAGGATTTATACAATAACCCTGTTATGTATTCGAGTTCTTCTTTTTGTAATAAGCCTTATCTTACTTGTTTATTTTCATTGAGAGTTGGTTATGTAAGGTAGGCATCTCTAGTTTTGCGATACATAAGTATTATGTATATAAATATGTCTACTGTGCTTTCACATTTTTAGTGTTATGACATGCTATTGTAACTATTCCTGTAATCTATTTCATTTCTCTTATAGTCCAAACCAATGTGGTAATGGAAGAATACTTCATTACTGAACTGATTTCAAGACATAATTCAATCTAAAGTAAGCACTAGGCTTAGCCTTGTTCAATCATAATTTCCAGAATATCAATAGATTTATATCGACATAAATTAATTCACAAACAAGTACTACTTTCAATATGTTCAATCATATATCTCTAGCTAACCCAACAAATCTAGATCTTGTTAAAATAATCATTCATTTTTTTATTGCCAAACGAACAACATGTAAAAACATTTTTGTAACTAGAATGATTCAACAATATATACTTATCTGTGTCACTTAGTCTTTCTAGAGATGTTTTCCGGGAAACATAATATTAGCCACCCAACATGTGAGACTGGAAATAATGCCCAGGTCTCCCCTCAAGCCTCCTAGCTTCCATAGTGATTACAAATAGTAACCGTTCTAGACCTCAAGGCCTTGGTCCAGTCCAAAATGTTCATTCATAGTTCCATTGGTTTCCACCAGCTCTAAAATACCTTTGCAACTATTAACAATGTCTTGATAGAGACTTCTTCTTTCTTACACCTCACTTCCTATCATCACACTCACGTGTTTCCCAATTGAGGGATTTTTCCTTAATCCCTCCAGGGAGGATGTAATTGTCTAACCACCTGGAGCTTAAGATATTCTTTATCAAGTCATTCACATTATCTATTTAACTAAACATTATTTAGCCAATAATTAATAATAAGAGAATACATTCCTACATTCCTTTATGATTCTATGCCAAATTAAGTTATCGAGTTTTACATGAAACAATAAAAGTAAAACTAAAGTAAAATCTAGTAAAAGTAATTCTCAATTGTTGATATTCTCAGGGGTGTTACATCTCTCCCCACTTGAGTGAAACATCGTCCTCGATGTTTAATCATGTCCTTGGAGCATGTGAGGATAAGATTCCCGCATCCAACTTTCGTCTTCCCAGGTAGATCTTCCAGGTTGAAGTGCTTCCACTGCACTTTAACCTGGGCGATGGCTCGCTTTTGTAACATGGTTTCTCTTTGATCGAAGATACACAGGGGTTCTACCAGAAATTATCCGTCTAGTTCCACTTGTTTCACAATATGCAATGTCATTATTGACTAATATTTAAGAATTATATTAAGTCTTGTAAACAATTAATAAACTAAACTCTTACATGTACTTCTTCCAATTTAATGGTATGTTTGGAATCATATACACAATTTTTTTAAAAGGATACATGGAACACATTATGGACTTGTATGTCGCTGGGCAGTGCTAGTTGGTAGGAAACAGGTCCAATTCTCTCCAATATTTGGAAGGGTCCACAATATCTAGGAGATAATTTCACACATCCTTTCCATTGCAGGGTACTTTTTTGGGGTCTTACTCAAACATACACATGATCCCCTAACTGAAATTATGTATAAATTATTTTCCTATCTGCATATGCCTTCTTTCTGTCCTAAGAGGCTTTCAGATTTTACCGGATTTTCTTCATAGTGGTTTCCATTTCTGCCAACATATCAGGCCCAACATTAGTCTCTCCTCTGGGATACTCTAATTGATGGGTTTTTTTCATCTCCTTCCATAGAGAACCTCAAAGGGACTTAGTTTTAATGATTTGTGATAACTGTTATTATAGAAAAATTCCACCAAGTGGAGGTACTCTTCCCATTTATTGCGTTGTTGCATCACATACATTCGTAACATATCCTCCAACACTCGATTCACTCACTCTGTTTGTCGGTCAGTTTGTGGGTGATAGGTAGTGCTAGACTGAATTTAAGTACCCAAACCTGTAAAGAGAGTTTTCCAAAATGAAAATGAAAATTTTACATCTCTGTCCGAAATCATGACCTCAGGCATCCCATGTAGCCCAAATATTTCTCACATAACTATATCTGCAATTTGCCCAGTTTTATTTGTAAATTTGACATGAATTGAATTGACTACCTTATTAATTTATCCACCACTACTATAATTGAATCATTATTTCTTCTGGTTTTAGGAAATCTTGTTATGAAATCTAAAGTAATTACTTGCCATTTCCATTCTGGAATGGGTAGCAGGTGAAGCAACCCAACTAGATGTCTATGTTCAGCTTTGACTTGCTGGCACTCCAAACATTTGGCCAAATATTCCTTGATATCCCTTCTCATTCCATGCCAAAAAGAATTCTTCTTAATAGTAGAGAGCAACTTTTGATATCCATGGTGGGCAACATAAGGTATTTTGTGAAACTCGTCTAAAATGAACATTCTAACAACTTGTTGATTAGGACATATATTCTTCCATTAAACATTAGTAAACTATCCTTGTTTATGGTGTAATTAACCTATTGTTCTGAATTATTAATTTGATTGGTTTTCTTCCACAAAAACTTGTATTTTGGGTCCTTGCTTTGTAAAATTTTGAAATGAAATGATATGATGTCCCAGTGGAACATTTTGAAATGAAAATAAATTATATGTGGGATGGAGGAACTACCACCAAACTCTGTAAAAGTAAGCAAAATTGTTCCATGCAACAGAAATTTTGGTTACTTATTGAAACAATTGTGTTTGGAAGCTTTATCGCCGAGTGCCTCTATGGTTTTCCAACATCTACACAAATGGAAACAAATCCAAGAATTGACTTAAGGGCTTGAGGTGAGCCAACCACCCTTCCTTGATATAAAGGAGGTAGAAGATATAGCTAGTTACAGTTATGGTGGGAGGCACCAATCAATCATAAATGTTATCGCTTGGGCTTTTCAAGTCAAGACTGTTATTTCAATCATAACAAAAAATAAAGGTTGCTGCTTAGAGTTTCAGTTGTTTTGTGTGAGGTTCACATTTGTTTGGAAACATGTTTGATCTTTTCAGTATCCATGTTGTGATTTTGAACAATAATGGTAATGGTAGTTAAATACACATTTATAGCTCTCTTGATTGCTCTGATGATAATGATGGGAGTGGAAGCAACAAAGATGACGACACCATCTGCTAGTCTAACAATGGATGAAGGGGCTGCCTCAATTCCCTTTTTTCCTCTTTCATTCCATTCTTGGACTCTTGATTTTTCTGAGATTTATTGTGGTTGGTCCTTTGTTTGCTCTTTAATGATCTCCTCTAGACGCAACTACTATTTTATGCTTAAATATATTGTGACCTGCCGTCTTCTTTATATGTGTGCCATTCTGGGCATGATTTTTGTGGAGGTCGTTTCTCCATATGAGTGGCACGTCTTTTGTGTTCGGATGATTCCTTACTCTTTGCTTAGAAATTTAGGAATAAGGATTTTTCAAGCTTACTTGTTAATGTATTTTTTATTTTTATTTTTTTATTATATATATATAATATATATATATATATTTATCCATTTTTATTTTATTTTTATTTTAATTATATTTTATTATTTTTTTTTTTTTTTATTTATTTTTTTCAGTGTTGGATTCTTATGAAATTACAAACAAGATCTGTGACTATTACTGAAAATTGAATTTAAATATGTGACAACCATCTTTATGTTGTTATGTTGAATGACTGAAAAGTTATATAAGTGTATTACATATAGAATCCATTTATCAATCTCTCAATTCCTCGTCCATTTAAAGGTTAAATTTGATAGAAAATTGAGAGATGAGCAAAGAGCAAGAATTTGCACATACAAATCACACACTATATATTTTATTGATATCATTGATCACATATTTATAGTATATAGATCACTGACTACAACAAATATATATATAGCTAATACAACTCGCACATAGGAAAAAAATACTTCTAGATTGACACCCAAGGACTCACAATAACACATGGAAGCATTACTTCCAATACCCTCCCTTAGTGCTTTCATGTAACAAATATAGAAAACACACATTACAATAAAAGTATAATATCTGCCTGACTGGTTTTCATCAACAATCACATCCACTCTGGAATATCGCAAACACCACTCTTTCTTCACCACCACATCTTCGAACTATTACTTGACCTCCATTTAAAACATAACTACCTATGACCATTATTGACGAACTTTGTACAATTGACGCTTATTGACTACCTCGAATAATAGCCTAGATACTAAATATATCTATGGACATGCTTCCATTATAGTAGTATGCATTGAAATACATACTTCTAGTTATATAGTTAAGTTGTCTAGGTATTGAGCTTCTCCAACAGTCTATCATACAATTGACCTTTTTTACATACACACTTACATACTCACAAAAATATCCTGTAATTGATTCTCTTTAAGCTCAAAGGAAAACAAGACTCATCATCATGTAACATAGTCACATAAACAAGTCAATGATGTGTTCTCTCGACACCACAGAACACCAAAAACCATTATATTGCAGGATGCTTTTATATTCACTAACTAGTCTTTCATATAATTACAATAAAATCATGATAACTTTACAAATCAAACCTTTTGTTTTAATAAATAATATAAAAATGCCACCATCTTCAAAGCAGAACTTCCCACTGACTAGGTTGAATATAGACCTGATCGATGAAACCTCTATGCCATTAGATGCTTTCTTTAGCTGACAATGACTTGATTTTAATGTGATAGTTGAAATTCACACACTTTGACTTTTCTTCTATCAACCTTGCATCAATATACTAATACATCTCTCCACAAGCCAAATATATATATCTTAAATGGCTTTATATTTGTCAACATTTACAAGTTTCTCCATGCCCTTGTAATTATAAAAAAACGATCATGAAACCTGCTACGTAAGACTGGAAAACAAAGGATCTCTTCTCTGCAAAGTCCGAGATCCAAGCTCGTTGCCACCGCTCTATAGATATTTCACAAACCAGACATACTACAGACCAACACTCTTGTGGCATGTAACATTTTTCATTATTCATAAAGCCGAGACCAAAAAAGATGAACAAACACATGATTTCATATTTATTTCCACATGAACTTTATTAAACATTTTTCCCCTGTAACTCAAATCCTTGCTCAAACCAGATTCTACTTGATACGTATATACATTGAAATATCACAAAATAAACTTCCACACCATAAATAAAGTCCTGACGCCTCCGAGATTCCTCATTTACATTGGAATTGGCTAGCAAAGCCACAAACAAGAGAACAAATTGCATATTCGTTCATTCTCTCTACTGTTCGGAGTTTGTTTACCAGAAACATAGACAATAATTCTTTCCCCACTCGATCCAATCCTAATAGAAATCACAACGACATACTCTGATCCATGTGAAGAACGTTTTCCCTTGGATGCCTTTTTCTTCGATTCGCCCGATATGGCTGCTCATTCGAACGCTCGTCTACCAAATCAATTGCCTTATCAGAAGACACTGCCCAAGGATGTTTATTCTTGATATACATACATAAATTAAATCTACACACAAGAACAAAATAAATTGGCTCACACAAACAAGAGATGAAACACTCTATTAAACTAATCTATGCACAAAAGATTAGTATGGCTAAAAAATTTCCATGATCACAACCCCTCTCTTGAGAGAGTCGGAGTTAAACCTTCTCTTGAACTAGGATAAAAAATTGAGAGATGGGAAAAGAGAAAGATTTTGATCAATATAAATCACACACTGTATATTTTATTGATCTCAATGGTTACATATTTATACTATATAGATCACTAACTACAACAAATCTAGATAGCTATTACAAATCACACATACGAAAACAACTACTTCTTGATTGTTACCTAGAAACTCACAACAACACATGGAAACATTACTTCCAACAAAATTATATTTTACAGAGATGGGTTTTCATTTTATTTTTCTTCAAAAGAAATCACATTGTCCCAAATAGATTATGGTATTGTACGTGGGAACTATGTTCAAAAGATAACTGATATCTGATGTGTTTACTTCAATAAAGTTTTAATTAAATTAAATTATGGCGATGATGAAACTTCGGTAATTTTTGTCTCCATCCATTGAATTTTTCCCACAAAAGATTGTGAATTACTGGTAAACACATGCTAATTTGTCACAATAAAGGGAAAAAAAACATTCAAATGAAAAAAGGGAAAAATAATTCGATACAAAAATATTAATTGATTTCTGAAGCGAAAAAAAATTAAATCACAACTAGTGTTGGGATTTAGGCGTGAGATAATTTTGCCTAAAAGAATGGATAGTAGTTCGAATGAATTCAAATTTGAATGAATGTTGAATAGTTAAAGTAGATAGTTGTTTAGTCGAACATGAAGTCAACAAACTTAAAGTTTTTGATGCAACAGACTATGGGGGGTTGGAAATTAAAAATTAACAAACACATAAAACCGAAAACCAGACAATATATATGCACATAAAATATCAGAAGAATTTATTAATAAAATATTGACAATAGAACTATTTTTTTTATCATTGGCCTTTCATTCCTCACTTTCACTTACCTAGATTTATACAAGTGGATCTGAACCCAAAGTAGGTTCTATATCATAAACTAACTCCCAAAATATCTCTCATGATCCATAAAATCTCTCACTTAATCCGTTATCTCTAGATAAGATATAACTAACCCTCAAATATATCAACTCTTCCAAAATACTCTCGAACTTTCTCCTATTTACAATAATTCTCATTCGCTCCTAAAACTATAGGAAAATACAATAAATAATTAAATCCTAACTTAGGAAACTAACTCCCGTGGTAAACATATAACCCTAGGTTAGATTCTCCTACATCAGACTCCCCAGGTAAAAGAAAATCATGGTCTCTTGAATGTCTTTATAAGTTGATAAATTTCCTCCTGGATCCCAAAATTTGGTCTTTCACTCATCAACCATTCTTTGTTGTTTTGCTTCAAAGGTTGTGATTTTTAATTCGTCGAGTTTCCAAATTGTATGCTGCAATTCTCCTCCTTATTTGCTGATGTATAATTGTGCATTCAAATGTATCATGCTCTTGTGTTTTCGTCTCTTCTTGCAATATCTTGGTTTATGTGCTTTTTCCATCAGTTTCCATAATTATTCAATCTCATTATCCAATTTAGTTTCCAACTGAAATTTACTGTTATTATTTTAGAACGTTAATTCATATTCAACATCATTTTCTATACTTGCATTCTCAACATTAATTTTTTGACTACATTTTATCTTTGGTTCCACATTTTTGCTGCTTGAACATTTCTCCTCTATCTGCAACTTGATTGGATTCAAGTTCCATTAGCATCATTCGTAGCAATTATAATTCTTCTTCACATTTCATAAGCATTTCATGGTCACTTTCAGAAATCATTTCAAGGGACTAGTATTCATCCTTGTATGAAACAAAATTAGTGTATTGTCTATCATCCACAATGCATCCTGCATCCACACACCAATTGTCATATTTAAAACCAACATAATTGTTATCTTCCATCGATGATTCAATCATCATATGCAGATCTTCTTAAAGTAGTTTGTGGTGCCATCTGTGGGAATCAAATCCACGTTCATATCATTAGATATCATTTCAGCATTATCATCGTTCTCACCAAGCACCGGTCCTTATTCTAGTTCATAAATGCATACATTCATCTCGATTATCTCGAGTTTTTCTTCTTTCTTTAACAAAAATTTCAACTTGTGCTTCTGTTTTCTTGCAAACAATTGCTTGATTGGCCATCTAACTGTCTTCTTCATTATCCATCCATGTTTCTGACTCTGTAGCAGCTCCATTAACATGTCAAGTCGTGCCTTCAAATCAACGATATATTTCTTGAACTCTTCATCATGTATGCCAACTGCTATGACATCGATGTGACTTTTCTATGAATTTTCCGAATGACTATCCACAATCATCTTCATCTCTTTCTTCTCTTGCATAAGCTCCTCTGTACTTTGCTTTCTTTGCTGCAAAAAACTACAATATCCCTTTTCTTTACAATACACTGACTAGAATTTTGGGTGTCGGGCTCTACCAATCATGCACCCATTACATTCAATGATTTGACTTATGAATCTTTAACTCGAGACTTGTAATTTAACATTAATGAATGTGATCTTTACATTGATAAACTATTTCATTCATGAGATCTCAACCCTCACATAACTCTCTTCCCATTTACAAACACTACAGGGTTTTTCTAAACTCACTTAATTAACCTCAAAATCTCATTATTCAAGCTAATCTAATATTATATGATGCCACTTTTATAGATTTTTAAATAATAATGCGGAAATCTTAAATCCATTTTTTTAAATCTCCACTTATTCTTTCTCATGACTTCTCTAAAACTCTCTCTTATTCTTTCTCATGACTTCACTAAAACTCTCTCTTATGACTTCACTAAAACTCTCTCTTTCACCTCACACAACTTCAATACAACTTTCATACCTCTCCCTTGGAATCACCTTCTCATTGTGCACATAGCTCGACTCTTAGCCAAAACAATGACAACAATGCACCAATGGGCCTCAGCAAATCAATGTCAATTCTCACTTAGTTCGCGAGCATAATTTATCTGCTACACCTCAAGTCAATGCTTAACACATGCACATGAGGTCTCAATAGGAATAAATTCAAAAATCACAACACGATTCCAAGTCGAGGTTTAGTTTCGAGGCCTCACAGGCTTCGTGTTGTACAGACTCAACGCTAGAGACCCACCACCAACAACAATACACGCAGTTCCTTATTCAACTCAATATAACTCATCTTGCTCACAACGCCTTCTTTGCCTCTATATGCAAAGCCATGATGCAACAAGCTCACACACTTCAATTCTCTTACTGACTCTGACACCAAAAATGACGCAGCAGACCATAGGGGACCTGTAAATTAAAAATTAACAGACACATAAAACTGAAAATTAGGTAATAGGTATGCATATAAAATTTCAGAATTATTTATTAATAAAATATTTACAAGAGAACTATTGCGGTGTCATTTTTTACTCTCATTTCTAAACGTACATGCCCCATGAGCTCACCTAGATTATACAAATGGATTTGAACCCAAATTAGGTTTTAGATCCTAAAGTAACTCCCAAAATATCTCTCATGATCCACAAAATCTCTCACCTAATCCATTATCTCTAGATAAGATATAATAACCCTCAAATATCTTAACTCTTCCAAAATATTATCGAACTTTCTCCTATTTACAATAATTCTCATTCTATCCTAAAACTTTAAGAACATACAATAAATAATTAAATCCTAACTTCGGAAACTAACTCCCTTGGTAAACATGTAACCCTAGGTTTGATGCTCCTGCATCAATTTTCCAAAACTAAGATAAATATTATTGAAGTAGTTTAGTCGGATGTTAAGATATGGTAAGGTTTAAAGGTTTCGATTAAATTTTTATATATGCTTTACTTAATTTAATATCAAGTTGACAACCATATTATATATACTTAATTTTATATAAACATTTGAAATGATGTTAAAATCTATGTCATAATGTCCATCTAATTTTAATTATAAAATTGGAATTTTGGTGAATTAAAAAAAGTTGAAATTAGACGAACCTCATCGAAACTCATAACCTTTAACCAAATCCATAAAATTTGATATATAATTTACTTAACTTAATATCAAACTCACAACTATATTATATATGTTTAAGAGCATGTTACAATATCTTAATTTACAAATAAAATATAATAATACTAATTTTATTTTACCATTCCAAAAATAATTACTTAAAACATTAAAATATTTTAAAGCCTTAAAATAATATACTTGAATTACTTAATAATGCCAAAGGTTTTGTTCTGAGTGAAAATCAATCTACTTATATTAAAACATTAAAAAATTTTAAAGCCTTAAAATAATATATTTGAATTACTTAATAATGCCAAAGGTTTTTTTATGAGTCGGAAATCCAATCTAGTACGAATATATCACACAAGAATTTGCTCAAGGATGGCAGGGGACGTATGTAGACTATAATATTATTATTTTATTAGTGAGATATTATGTGCAAAATTGTGACAAAATCTTTACAAAACTTCAAATTAGTAATAATAAGGTTAACCCAAAAGTCTTTGAGTTTTTCTGTTTACTAATTTTTTTATTTTATAAATAAACGATATAAACAAATGTTTTTTTTTCAATTGCTTGGTATATAATGAATGTAAAAGGTTTCCGTTGACATCTTAGTTATTCTATTACAATTAATGTCTATTTTATTATAATTAAATAGTTTAAGTAGATTTTTTTATCAATCTATTATATGGTGTAAATTGAAGTAAATAACGTTTAGAAAATGATATCAAAATACAAATTAGAAAGTGGTTTTTTATTAATTTATATAATTTTCATAATTAAATTTAACCTAGTAGAAAATGTAAATAGGTGCAACTTGTTTGTATATGATTCATGTAAAATAAGTAACCAGACAACACTATTCTATCTATAAATTAATAAATTCAAGTGATTGATATTATGAATTCAAAAGGTTAATATTAAAAACTTAGGGGATTATAAATTTGGGGAATAATATTAAACGCAAGGGAGGCATATTATAAACCCAAGGTATACAAACCCTAAGATAAATATTATAAACCAAAAAATAAACATAGTTTACCATGGTTGATTTCATATTGAGACAATCTTTCTCACAATGCGACGCTGGACCATGGTTGTCGTGATTACAACTCCAAAGGATTTATATTAAACCCTAGGATTAATTTTATCAACCCTATGTATAATATTATACCTTAGGAATATAAACCCTTAAATTAATAAACCCAAGGAATTATATGTTGTTGTCCAAATCACCATGTTTAAAAATCACTAACTATGTTTTGACTATGGTTGACAATTACATGACTATGGTTGACTATGGTTTGATTTTGGATGATCATGATTGACTATGACTATGGTTTGACTATGGTTGATCATGATTGACTGTGGTTGAATATGGTTTGACTATGATTGACCATCACCTGGACATGGTTTGCCTATGTTCAACCATAGTTGAAAATGATTGACTATAGCTAGTCGTGGTTTGAATACAACTTGACTATGGTTGGTCATATTTTGACTATGGTTTGTTTATAGTTGACAATGATTTGACTATGATTTTTCTATACTTGACCATTAATTGACCATGGTTACCATTGCAATGGTGGTTGCTCATGGCTAACCATGGTTTCACTATGGTTAACCTTGACTATGCACTATAGACCTCCACGGTCAGCTATGGTCATCCATTATGATTCAATATAATTCACTATGGTTCATTATAAGTCATTTACAAATAGACCATGATGTCTTTGGTAAGTATAGTTCATCATGGTAATCATGTTGAATATTGTTGATTATGATGCCCATGCTAACTATAGTTGACCATGTTACCATGTTAACATTAGTCAACCATATACATATGTTTATAAAAATGAGTTAATTTGATTTTTTATATTTATCTTTTTATACTATATTTAGATAATAAATCGGGTAGATATTTTAAATACATTTTTAAAATATTTTTTTATGATTAACATGTTTTTTCTTTTATAAAATTATATTGTAGTTAACATATTATGAAAGAGAAGTATTAACTTCTACCAACTCTTTAACTTAGGTTACTCCATTAAAATAAAAGAAGATGAACATAGTAAGGAATGACATAAATGTACTCTTGACTTTGAAATTTTAGACTTTAATAAGTTGTTCTCTCTTGTATTGTTAGATATTCTATTAAATTTACTAATTATTTTATTTGGCAAGTGTATTGTGTCACCTTAATACATAAATTTACAACTCAAAATTTCAAAACTACCACATAAATATGTAATTATGATATTTTCTTATCTTCACACTTCCTTATTTCTAAAATAAGTTTAATTTAAGTCATTCAAAAAAAAATCTCAAACAAACTCTATGTCACACACACTCTACAAAATCTGCTTCAAGAGACACTTATGATCAAATCACGTTTTAAACATATTACATGTTGCTACATTTATAGGGAGAGGAACATTAGTGTCGATCAACTTTCGAAAGCAAATGTGCAACAAGATCTAGGCACATGGATAATCAATGAGCTTAATGGCACATATAACTTTCAGTGTTACCATCCTTTTATCAACAAAACTAGAACATATGACAGATATTGGTAGCTGCGGCCACCAGATACATCAACACTATTCTTTTTGGACACCACTAGTTTCTAATATGCATCATATGCACAATTTTTTTTGTATATATTATATATATTATATATATTATTATATATATAATAATATATATTATATATATCAGACTCACTACTTTTATATTTATTTTAGGTTTTTTTTGTGAGAAGATCTCATAGCTCTTTAACCATAGACATTTAAAAAATTCATTTTTAAAAACATTATATTATTTTCAATAAATCATTTATATTTTATACAGAAATTTTCATATCTTTTTCCTTTACAACTCGTTACATCTCCATTTAAATTATTTCACTTTATTTTCAACCATTATCAATATTATTTCTAACTAAACAATAGATTTACATCAAATCTCCCATGCCTCATTTCCATTAATGATTATATAATTAGAGTTTTTGATCTAAAAAAATAAATTGAAAATATAATTTTAATCTTTTATTATAAAATTAAGTATTCCAAACCAACAATTAAATATTATATATTTACGATTAGAAAATATGATAATTATGATTTAAAAAATATGATATTTATATTAAAAAATTAATTTTAAATAAAAATTATTTGGCAAATCATATTTTCATATTTTTTTGTTATTATACAAATAATATATTAATATGAATTAATAATAAAATAATTCTATAGGAATAAACTGAAATTAATTTTAATAAAATAATAATAGTTATAATTGTAATCGTTTACACTATCTTAATTTACAAATAAAATATATTAATAATTTTTTATTTAAAGCATTAAAATAATATACTTGAATCACTGAATAAGGCCAAAGTATTTGTTGTGAGTCAGAAATTAAATTTAGTACGAATATACCACACAGAATTTGCTGAAGGATGGCCTGAGAAATATGTAGGAGATAATATTATTATTTTATTAGTAAGATATTGTGTGCAAAACTGTTTAGAAAAGTTCAAATTAATAATAATAAGGCTCATTTAAAGGTATTTGAGTTTTTATGTGTTTATTAAATTTTTTATTTTAGAGATAAACTATGTAAACCAAAAGGGCTTTTTTCTTTTTCTTTTTAACTACTTTCTATATAATGAATGCAAAATGCGTATTTTAACATTTTAGTTATTCTATTATAATTAATATCTACTTTATTATAATTAAATAGTTTATGAAAGTAGATTTCACTTCAATATATTGTGAAAGTAGATTTTACTTCAATATATTATAGGGTATAAATTGAAGTCAATACAGTTTAAAAAATAATATCAAAATATGAGTCAGAAATTGGTTTTTTCATCAATTTATATAACATAATTAATTTGAAAAAATTCAAAAATGTAAATGGGTGTATCTCATTTTCTTATAAGCCTAGCATGATTCTTGTAAAATAAATAACTAGGGGTGATTATCGGTTGTTGTGGTTTGAACCATATTCTCCTTAACAGGGAACATGCAACAATCTTGTCAATTCTGTTATTTTATATTGTATTTAATAATTAAAAAAAAAAAAACTTATAATGAAAAGATAATGGTACATTCTTTATTCGTAGGGATATATTAATGTTGTTTTAAACGAGATAAACTCTAAGGCCTCTCTCTTGTTCACTAGCTTCCCTTAATTCACAATTCCAATCTTTGTTTTAGCTTCTTCTACAACCATGTTCCATGCATCTATATCTATTTCTTCTCAACATCTAGTTGGCGGAACACATTTTCTTCTCTAAACATCAAATCCTCCCTTTTATTTTGAATTTTGATTAACTCCATATCTCTTCTTTTTGTTAGCCTCCCCAAACCCTTTACAAGACCACTTGGAATTATACATAAAAATCTTCATGGGCATGCCAAAATAAGTTAAAGGTGGGCCCTG
This sequence comes from Pinus taeda, assembly GCA_000404065.3. Taxonomy (NCBI): domain Eukaryota; kingdom Viridiplantae; phylum Streptophyta; class Pinopsida; order Pinales; family Pinaceae; genus Pinus; species Pinus taeda. The sequence goes on from APFE031148846.1 coordinate 74,832, forward strand.
ACTATGAATTTGGGGGTCCGACCTACCTTCTCCGTGGCCTTGATATCTCCATGCACCTGACTTTACCAATGGCCAACCATGTTGACTTGGCATTGGAGGTCGGGCTTCTCATCCCACTGTATCGCTACCTGGGCTGACCATGTCTCATGTCTAACTATCCGACTTTAGTCAACCCCGACTTGAATTTTTTTCGCCCAAGCTCTTAGCTACTATAGGGATCGTGCTACTATTATTTTTATTTTTTATTCTTATTTTTATTTTTATTTTATTTTTATTTTATTTTTTTATTTTTATTTTTATTTTTTATTTATTTTATTTTTATTTTATATTTTATTTTATATTTTTTTTATTTTTTTAAATTTTAATTTTTAATTTTTTTATTTTTTATTTTTATTTATTTATTTTTTTTTTAATTTTCAGTGTTGGATTCTTATGAAATTACAAACAGGATCTGTGACTATTGCTGAAAATTGAATTTAAATATGTGACAGCCATCTTTATGTTGTTATGTTGAATCACTGGAAAGTTATATAAGTGTATTACATAACATGAATCCATTTATCAATCTTTCAATTCCTCGTCCATTTAAGGGTTAAATTTGATAGAAAATTGAGAGATGAGCAAAGAGTGAGAATTTGCACATACAAATCACACACTATATATTTTATTGATATCATTGATCACATATTTATAGTAGATAGATCACTGACTACAATATATATATATATATATAGCTAATACAACTCACACATAGGAAAAAAATACTTCTAGATTGACACCCAAGGACTCACAATGACACATGGAAGCATTACTTCCAATACCCTCCCTTAGTGCTTTCATGTAACAAATATAGAAAACACACATTACAATAAAAATATAATATTTGCCTGACTGGTCTTCATCAACAATCACATCCACTCTGGAATCTCGCAAACACCACTCTTTCTTCACCACCACATCTTCGAACTATTACTTGACCTCCATTTAAAACATAACTACCTATGACCATTATTGATGAACTTTGTACAATTGACGCTTATTGACTACCTCGAATAATAGCCTAGATACTGAATATATCTATGGACATGCTTCCATTATAGTAGTATGCATTGAAATACATACTTCTAGTTATATAGTTAAGTTGTCTAGGTATTGAGCTTATCCAACAGTCCATCATACAACTGACCTTTTTTACATACACACTTACATACTCACAAAAATATCCTGTAATTGATTCTCTTGAAGCTCAAAGGAAAACAAGACTCATCATCATATAACAGAGTCACATAAACAAGTCAACGATGTGTTCTCTCCACACCGCAGAACGCCAAGAACCATTATAGTGAAGGACATTTTTATGTTCACTAACTAGTCTTTCATATAAATTATAATAAAATCACAATAAATTTACAAATCAAACCTTTTGTTTTAATAAATAATATAAAAATGCCACCATCTTCAAAGCAGAACTTCCCACTAACTAAGTTGAATATAGACCTGATCGATGAAACCTCTATGCCATTGGATGCTTTCTTTAGCTGACAATGACTTGATTTTAATGTGATAGTTGACATTCACCCACTTTGATTTTTCTTCTATCAACATTGCATCAATATACTAATACCCAAATCTCTCCACAAGCCAAATATATATATCTTAAATGGCTTTATATTTGTCAACATTTACAAGTTTCTCCATGCCCTTGTAATTATAAAAAAACGATCATGAAACCTGCTACGTAAGACTGGAAAACAAAGGATCTCTTCTCTGCAAAGTCCGAGATCCAAGCTCGTTGCCACCGCTCTATAGATATTTCACAAACCAGACATACTACAGACCAACACTCTTGTGGCATGTAACATTTTTCATTATTCATAAAGCCGAGACCAAAAAAGATGAACAAACACATGATTTCATATTTATTTCCACATGAACTTTATTAAACATTTTTCCCCTGTAACTCAAATCCTTGCTCAAACCAAATTCTACTTGATACGTATATACATTGAAATATCACAAAATAAACATCCACACCATAAATAAAGTCCTGACGCCTCTGAGATTCCTCATTTACATTGGAATTGGCCAACAAAGCCACAAACAAGAGAACAAATTGCATATTCGTTCATTCTCTCTGCTGTTCGAAGTTCGTTTACCAGAAACGTAGACAATAATTCTTTCCCCACTCGATCCAATCCTAATAGAAATCACAACGACATACTCTGATCCATGTGAAGAATGTTATCCCTTGGATGCCTTTTTCTTCGATTCGCCCGATATGGCTGCTCATTCCAACACTTGTCTACCAAATCAATTGCCTTATCAGAAGACACTGCCCAAGGATGTTTATTCTTGATATACATACATAAATTAAATCTACACACAAGAACAAAATAAATTGGCTCACACAAACAAGAGATGAAACACTCTATTAAACTAATCTATGCACAAAAGATTAGTATTGCTAAAAAAAATCCATGATCACAACCCCTCTCTTGAGAGAGTCGGAGCTAAACCTTCTCTCGAACCAGGATAGAAAATTGAGAGATGAGCAAAGAGCAAGATTTTGATCAATATAAATCACACACTGTATATTTTATTGATCTCAATGGTTACATATTTATACTATATAGATTACTAACTACAACAAATATAGATAGCTATTACAAATCACACATACAAAAACAACTACTTCTTAATTGTTACCTAGAAACTTACAACGACACATGGAAACATTACTTCCAACAAAATTACAAAATTATATTTTAGAGAGATGGGTTTTCATTTTATTTTTCTTCAAAAGAAATCACATTGTCCAAAATGGTTATGGTATTGTACGTGGGAACTATGTTCAAAAGATAACTGATATGTAATGTATTTACTTCAATAAAGTTTTAATTAAATTAAATTATGGCGATGATGAAACTTCGGTAATTTTTGTTTCCATCCATTGAATTTTTCCCACAAAAGATTGTGAATTACTGGTAAACACATGCTAATTTGTCACAATAAAGGGAAAAAAAGCATTCAAATGAAAAAAGGGAAAAATAATTCGATACAAAAATATTAATTGATTTCTGAAGCAAAAAAAAATTAAATCACAACTAGCGTTGGGATTTAGGTGTGAGATAATTTTGCCTGAAAGAATGGATAGTAGTTCGAATGAATTCAAATTTGAACGAATGTTGAATAGTTAAAGTAGATAGTTGTTTAGTCGAACATGAAGTCAACAAACTTAAAGTTTTTGACACAACAAACTACAGGGGGGTGGAAATTAAAAATTAACAAACACATAAAATCGAAAACCAGACAATATATGCACATAAAATATCAAAAGAATTTATTAATAAAATATTGACAATAGAACTATTTTCCTATTATTGGCCTCTCATTCCTCACTCTCACTTACCTAGATTTATACAAGTGGATCTGAACCCAAAGTAGGTTCTAGATCCTAAACTAACTCCCAAAATATCTCTCATAATCCATAAAATCTCTCATTTAATCCGTTATCTCTAGATAAGATATAACTAACCCTCAAATATATCAACTCTTCCAAATACTCTCGAACTTTCTCCTATTTACAATAATTCTTATTCTCTGCTAAAACTATAGGAAAATACAATAAATAATTAAATCCTAACTTAGGAAACTAACTCCCTTGGTAAACATGTAACCCTAGGTTAGATTCTCCTACATCAAACTCCCCAGGTAAAAGAAAATCATGGTCTCTTGAATGTCTTTATAAGTTGATAAATTTCCTCCTAGATCCCAAAATTTGGTCTTTCACTCATCAACCATTCTTTGTTGTTTTGCTTCAAAGGTTGTGACTTTTAATTCGACGAGTTTCCAAATTGTATGCTGCAATTCTCCTCCTTATTTGCTGATGTATAATTGTGCATTCAAATGTATCATGCTCTTGTGTTTTCGTCTCTTCTTGCAATATCTTGGTTTATGTGCTTTTTCCATCAGTTTCCATAATTATTCAATCTCATTATCCAATTTAATTTCCAACTGAAATTCACTGTTATTATTTTAGAACGTTAATTCATGTTCATCATCATTTTCTATACTTGCATTCTCAACATTAATTTTTTGACTACATTTTATCTTTGGTTCCACATTTTTGCTGCTTGAACATTTCTCTTCTCTATCTGCAACTTGATTGGATTCAAGTTCCATTAGCATCTTTCGTAGCAATTATAATTCTTCTTCACATTTCATAAACATTTTATGGTCACTTTTAGAAATCATTTCAAGGGACTAGTATTCATCCTTGTATGAAACAAAATTAGTGTATTGTCTATCATTCGCAATGCATCCTGCATCCACACACCAATTGTCATATTTAAAACCAACATAATTATTATCTTCCATCGACAATTCAATCATCATATGCAGATCTTCTTAAAGTAGTTTTTGGTGCCATCTGTGGGAATCAAATCCACGTTCATATCATTAGATATCATTTCAGCATTATCATCGTTCTCACCAAGCACCGGTCCTTATTCTAGTCCATAAATGCATACATTCATCTCGGTTATCTCGAGTTTTTCTGCTTTCTTTAACAAAAAATTCAACTTGTGCTTCTATTTTCTTGCAAACAATTGCTTGATTGGCCATCTAACTATCTTCTTCATTATCCATCCATGTTTTTGACTCTGTAGCAGCTCCATTAACATGTCAAGTTGTGCCTTCAAATCAACGATATATTTCTTGAACTCTTCATCATGTATGCCAACTGCTATGACATCGATGTGACTTTTCTATGAATTTTCCGAATGACTATCCACAATCATCTTCATCTCTTTCTTCTCTTGCATAAGCTCCTCTGTACTTTGCTTTCTTTTCTGCAAAAAACTGCAATATCCATTTTCTTTACAATACACTGATTAGAATTTTGGGTGTCAGGCTCTACCAATCATGCACCCATTACATTCAATGGATTGACTTATGAATCTTTAACTCGAGACTTGTAATTTAACATTAATAAATGTGATCCTTACATTGAGAAACTATTTCATTCCTGAGATCTCAACCCTCACATAACTCTCTTCCCATTTACAAACACTACAGGTTTTTCTAATTAACCTCAAAATCTCATTATTCAAGCTAATCTAATATTATATGATGCCACTTTTATAGATTTTTAAATAATAATGCGGAAATCTTAAATCCATTTTTTTAAAATCTCCACTTATTCTTTCTCATGACTCCACTAAAATTCTCTCTTATGACTCACACTTCCACTTCCACTTGACTTCAACAAAATAAATCCTTTCACTCATAATGATCTTGAAATTATCCTGATCAGCCGCTTAATGAGCTTGAGATGATCACCATGGCATAAACTAAGCCTCATTAATGTCACCCTAAAGCATTAATACTAATACCATTATTTTTTCACTTCTTTTATAAGATACATCACTTTTTACCATATTTAATTTTGGTACTTAATACATGCAAGCACCTTTTCCTTGTCATTTCTCAACACTTTTAAAAGTTCAGTCTACTTTGACCTCCATAAATAATTTCGTTAATCTCCTTTAATTTGTAATATCTAAATAACAATAGTCTTCACCCAGCTCGAGTTGATCCACAATGCACTGGCCGCTATCTCAAATCACTTGAATCAAGCTCCAGGTAACACCGCTACACGCAAGGTTGGTTTTGTCCATACGCTGACTTCATCTCAGGATCTTCTCGAGGATGCTCCACGGGTCTTCAAAAGAAATTTCCAATATTTGCTTTAGTTTGACAAATCCCTGCCAGTCTTGGTCAAGTTTCACTTCATTCATTTTAATGCACAACGACAACGTTTTCAAATTTTTTTCCTCACAATTTTAATGCACAACGACAACGTTAAATTTAGTCACTTACCAATCGAACCATGCTCTTCCTCTGTCGAGCTCGGCCTCCTCGGTGCCAAAGTCTCAGTTTTTAGCATAGTTTCTTTTCTTACTACAGGCAACGATCCTTTAAGAAGATAGTCTTCCAGCAAATTTCCATTATATGAATTCCTTAACGATGTTGCGCTTCAATTTTTTGCAATAATGATGTCAACAATACTGCTGATATAGTTGCCTTCTCTCTTTCACCTCACACAACTTCAATACAACTTTCATACCTCTCCCTTGGAATCACCTTCTCATTGTGCACATAGCTCGACTCTTAGCGAAAACAACGACAACAATGCACCAATGGGCCTCAGCAAATCAATGTCAATTCTCACTTAGTTCGCATGCACATGAGGTCTCAATACGAATAAATTCAAAAATCACAACACTATTCCAAGTCGAGGTTTAGTTTCGAGGCCTCACAGGCTTCGTGCTGTGCAGACTCAACGCTAGAGACCCACCACCAACAACAATACACGCAATTCCTTATTCAACTCAATATAACTCATCTTGCTCACAACGCCTTCTTTGCCTCTATATGCAAAGCCATGATGCAACAAGCTCACACACTTCAATTCTCTAACTTATTATGATACCAAAAATGGCGCAGCAGACCATAGGGGACCTGTAAATTAAAAATTAACAGAGACATAAAACTGAAAATTAGGTAATATGTATGCACATAAAATCTCAGAATAATTTATTAATAAAATATTTACAAGAGAACTATTGTCCTGTTATTTATTATTCTTACTTCTATTATTAATAAAATATTTAGAAGAGAACTATTGACTTGTCATTCTTTACTCTCACTTCTAAACTTACATGCCCCATGAGCTCACTTAGATTTATACAAGTGGATTAAAACCCAAAGTAGGTTCTAGATCCTAAACTAACTTCCAAAATATCTCTATGATCCATAAAATCTCTCACCTAATCCATTATCTCTAGATAAGATATAATAACCCTTAAATATCTTAACTCTTCCAAAATACTATTGAACTTTCTCCTATTTACAATAATTTTCATTCTTTCCTAAAACTTTAAGAAAATACAATAAATAATTAAATCCTAATTTGGGAAACTAACTCCCTTGGTAAACATGTAACCCTAGTTTTCATGCTCCTGCATCATTTTTCAAAAACTAGGATAAATATTATTGAAGTAGTTTAGTCGGATGTTAAGATATGGTAAGGTTTAAAGGTTTCGATTAAATTTTTATATATGCTTTACTTAATTTAATATCAAGTTGACAACCATATTATATATACTTAATTTTATATAAACATTTGAAATGATGTTAAAATCTATGTCACAATGTCCATCTAATTTTAATTATGAAATTGGAATTTTGGTGAATTAAAAAAAAATTGAAATTAGATGAACCTCATCGAAACTCATAACCTTTAACCAAGTCCATAAAATTTGATATATAATTTACTTAACTTAATATCAAACTCACAACCATATTATATATGTTTAAGAGCATGTGTTTCCTCCTAAGAGGTCACAGGTTCAAAACCGAAGCGGGGTAGAGTATATATGTTTTCGTAGACTTAGCAGTTAAAATCGCTGCATAGAAATGGGTCCCTTGTCCCACAAACAAGGAAGTCTCATACACCAATTTTGTATCTAGCTTGGCTGTGACCTTAAAAATAGATATTATTATTATTATATTCTTAATTTTATAAAAATATTTGAAATGATGTTAAAATAGTTAAACAAAATTCTATGAAAACATAATTTTATATGAATCCGGCAAACTTCATGCAAACTTCATATAAACTTAATTTTATATGAAACAATTTAAGGATGATCAACCAGCTGCCCAAAAAGATTTCTAAGGATTTGATTTTTTTTGGAACAAACAAAATTTACAAAACAATGCAAAGAAAGAGGAAGACTAAAAGATAATGGACGAAGTGCCCCCCTTATTGTTTCTGTGAAAGGCCTCTGGTCAAGCCACGTCTCAGCCGTGATATGCTTCTCCTATTGTTCGGCTACTTCTTATCATTTCCGCCTTAACTACCTGAATACCTCGTTCTCAAGAGTAGAAAGTGGGTCGACCGTAAATGTTTATCGCAAAGTAGAAATAGAACCCCTCCAATATTAATTTTTTTATGCTATATTGAAGAACTCTTTACAATATCTTAATTTACAAATAAAATATATTAATAATAATTTTATTTTACCATTCCAAAAATAATATACTTATACTAAAACGTTACTTAAAATAATATACTTGAATTACTTAATAATGCCAAAGGTTTGTCATGAGTAGAAATCATTCTACTTATATTAAAACATTAAAATATTTTAAAGCTTTAAAATAATATATTTGAATTACTTAATAATGCCAAAGGTTTTGTTATGAGTCGGAAATCCAATCTAGTACGAATATATCACACAAGAATTTGCTCAAGGATGGCAGGGGACATATGTAGACTATAATATTATTATTTTATTAGTGAGATATTGTGTGCAAAATTGTGACAAAATCTTTTACAAACTTCAAATTAGTAATAATAAGGTTCACCGAAAAGTTTTTGAGTTTTTATGTGTTTACTAATTTTTATTTTTTTATTTTATAAACAAACGATATAAAAAATGTTTTTTTTTCAATGGCTTGGTATATAATGAATGTAAAATGTGTCTGTTGACATCTTAGTTATTCTATTACAATTAATGTCTATTTTATTATAATTAAATAGTTTAAGTAGATTTTATATCAATTTATTATATGGTGTAAATTGAAGTAAATAACGTTTAGAAAATGATATCAAAATACAAATTAGAAAGTGGCTTTGTTATCAATTTATATAATTTTTATAATTAAATTTAATAGAGTCGAAAAAGTAAATAGGTGCAACTTGTTTGCATATGATTCATGTAAAATAAGTAACCAATAATTATAAGAGAACACTATTCTATTCATAAATTAATAAATTCAAGTGATTGATATTATGAATCCAAAAGGTTAATACTAAAAACTCAGGGGATTATAAATTTGGGGAATAATATTAAACGCAAGGGAGTCATATTATAAATCCAAGGTATACAAACCCTAAGATAAATATTATAAACCATAAAATAAACATAGTTTACCATGGTTGATTTCATATTGAGACAATCTTTCTTACAATGCGACGCTGGACCATGGTTGTCGTGATTACAACTCCAAAGGATTTATATTAAACCCTAGGATTAATTTTATCAACCCTATGTATAATATTATACCTTAGGAATATAAACCCTTAAATTAATAAACCCAAGAAATTATATGTCGCTATCCGAATTCACCATGTTTAAAAATCGCTAACTATGTTTTGACTATGGTTAACAATTGCATGACTATGGTTGACTATGGTTTGATTTTGGTTGATCATGATTAACTATGACTATGGTTGAATATGGTTTGACTATGATTGACCATCACCTGGCCATGGTTTGCCTATGTTCAACCATAGTTGAAAATGATTGACTATAGCTAGTCGTGGTTTGAATACAACTTGACTATGGTTGGTCATATTTTGACTATGGTTTGTTTATAGTTGACAATGATTTGACTATGATTTTTCTATACTTGACCATTAATTGACCATGGTTACCATTGCAATGGTGGTTGCTCATGGCTAACCATGGTTTCACTATGGTTAACCTTGACTATGCACTATAGACCTCCACGGTCAGCTATGGTCATCCATTATGGTTCGATATAATTCACTATGGTTCATTATAAGTCACTTACAAATAGACCATGATGTCTTTGGTAAGTATAGTTCATCATGGTAATCATGTTGAATATTGTTGATTATGATGCCCATGTTGACTATAATTGACCATGTTAACATTAGTCAACCATATACATATGTTTATAAAAATGAGTTAATTTGATTTTTTATATTTATCTTTTTATACTATATTTAGATAATAAATTACGTAGATATTTTAAATACATTTTTAAAATATTTTTTTTTATGATTAACATGTTTTTTCTTTTATAAAATTATATTGTAGTTAACATATTATGAAAGAGAAGTATTAACTTCTACCAACTCTTTAACTTAGGTTACTCCATTAAAATAAAAGAAGATGAACATAGTAAGGAATGACATAAATGTACTCTTGACTTTGAAATTTTAGACTTTAATAAGTTGTTCTCTCTTGTATTGTTAGATATTCTATTAAATTTACTAATTATTTTATTTGGCAAGTGTATTGTGTCACCTTAATACATAAATTTACAACTCAAAATTTCAAAACTACCACATAAATATGTAATTATGATATTTTCTTATCTTCACACTTCCTTATTTCTAAAATAAGTTTAATTTAAGTCATTCAAAAAAAAATCTCAAACAAACTCTATGTCACACACACTCTACAAAATCTGCTTCAAGAGACACTTATGATCAAATCACGTTTTAAACATATTACATGTTGCTACATTTATAGGGAGAGGAACATTAGTGTCGATCAACTTTCGAAAGCAAATGTGCAACAAGATCTAGGCACATGGATAATCAATGAGCTTAATGGCACATATAACTTTCAGTGTTACCATCCTTTTATCAACAAAACTAGAACATATGACAGATATTGGTAGCTGCGGCCACCAGATACATCAACACTATTCTTTTTGGACACCACTAGTTTCTAATATGCATCATATGCACAATTATTTTTGAATATATAATATATATATATATATAATAATATATATATATCAATGGCATCGACACAGACATCACTACTTTTTGTATATTTATTTTTAGGTTTTTTTTGTCAGAAGATCTCATAACTCTTAAACTATAAACATTAAAAATCATTTTAAAACATTTATATTATTTTTAATAAATCATTTATATTTATAACAGAAATTTCATAATCTTTCCCTTTACAACTGGTTACATCTCCATTTAAATTATCAACTTTATTTTCAACCATTATCAACATTATTCTAACTAAACAATATATTTACATCTCTCATGCCTCATTTCCTTTAATAATTATATAATTAGAGTTTTGATCTCAAAAAAATTTCAATGAAAATATAATTTAATATCTTTAATTATAAAAATAAAGTATTCCAAATCCACAATTATAATATTATATTTACGATTAGAAAATATGATACTTATGATTAAAAATATGATATTATAATTAAAAAAAATATTTTTAAATAAAAATTATTTGCAAATCATATTTTCATATATTTTTTGTTATTATACAAATAATATATTAAAATGAATTAATTAATAATATAATTCTATATGATAAACTGAAATTAATTTTAATAAATAATAATAGTTATATTCTAATCATTTACAATATCTTAATTTACAAATAAAATATATTAATAATTTTTTATTTAAAGCATTAAAATAATATACTTGAATTACTGAATAATGCCAAAGTATTTGTTGTGAGGCAGAAATTAAATTTAGTACGAATATACCACACAGAATTTGCTCAAGGATGGCCTGAGAAATATGTAGGAGATAATATTATTATTTTATTACTAAGATATTGTGTGCAAAATTGCGACAATATTTTATATGTTTTTAGAAAAGTTCAAATTAATAATAATAAGGCTCATTCAAAGGTATTTGAGTTTTTATGCGTTTACTAAATTTTTTATTTTAGAGATAAACGATGTAAACCAAAAGGGATTTTTTCTTTTTCTTTTTAACTACTTCCTATATAATGAATGCAAATTGTGTATTTTAACATTTTAGTTATTCTATTATAATTAATATCTACTTTATTATAATTAAATAGTTTGTGAAAGTAGATTTCACTTCAATATATTATAGGGTATAAATTGAAGTCAATACAGTTTAAAAAATAATATCAAAATATGAGTCAGAAAGTGGTTTTTCCATCAATTTATATAACATAATTAATTTGAAAAAATTCAAAAATGTAAATGGGTGTATCTCGTTTGCTAATAAGCCTAGCATGATTCTTGTAAAATAAATAACCAGGGGTGATTATCGGTTGTTGTGGTTTGAACCATATTCTCCTTAACAGGGAACATGCAACAATCTTGTCAATTCTATTATTTTATATTGTATTTAATAATTAAAAAAAAACTTATAATGAAAAGATAATGATACATTCTTTATTCGTAGGGATATATTAATGTTGTTTTAAACGAGTTAAACTCTAAGTCCTCTCTCTTGTTCACTATCTTCCCTTAATTCACAATTCCAATCCTTGTTTTAGCTTCTTCTACAACCATGTTCCATGCATCTATATCTATTTCTTCTCAACATCTAGTTGGTGGAACACATTTTCTTCTCTAAACATCAAATCCTCCCTTTTATTTTGAATTTTGATTAACTCCATATCTCTTCTTTTTGTTAGCCTCCCCAAACCCTTTACAAGACCACTTGGAATTATACATAAAAATCTTCATGGGCATGCCAAAACAAGTTAAAGGTGGGCCTTGACTATGAATTTGGGGGTCCGACCTACCTTCTCCGTGGCCTTGATATCTCCACGCACCGAACTTTACCAATGGCCAACCATGTTGACTTGGCATTGGAGGTCGGGCTTCTCATCCCACTGTATCGCTACCTGGGTTGACCACGTCTCATGTCTAACTATCCAACTTTAGTCAACCCCAACTTGAATTTTTTTCGCCCAAGCTCTTAGCTACTATAAGGATCTTGCTGCTATTATGTGTATTCCTTTTAAAGCTATACACCCCTTCACACGGTCAAGAATTCAGGTCATTTTGATTGAATTAACAAACCTCTAACTAAACCTAGTCACTCTGAGTGCATCTTTCAACACTTGAGATCAATTTTCTCATAAATAACTACACATACTTCTTTTTTATGGTCTCTATTTTTTATATTTTGAGTGCATAAATAGATATAATATATCAAATATAAAAAGATAATCATAAAAAACCATCTCTAATTTCTATAAGACGAAATAAACGCATTTATAGAAATAGTGAAATGACTCCTTTAGGTTTAACGTGATCCATGAACGCCCCTCACAATGTCCTCCTTATGCGTAGACCATACACATACCTTCAACAAGTGAGCCTAGATGAAACACCATTACAGGTAGATGTAATTTTGACATGGACCAAAGAGACCACAAAACGTTGTCCTTCCATTAGAATCAAACCACTCCTATTTAGCTACGCAATCCACGTTATTTTTCAAAATACATTTTATAAAAACTTTACCAAAACTGACGTGAGTCCATCTCACTCCCGGATTAAAAGTCCAAGATGTTTCTAGAATGTAATGAGTGTTTTAATTTTATGCCCCACCACCGAATTGAATGTACATTGATATATTTTAACGCAATACTAAATTGTCATCGAATACGATATGGTTTTGAGGCCCTTTATTTTTTTCCATATATTCTAACATTTTGACCATAATCAAATCGAATTATACTTACAAATTAAAAGCTACAAGATCTATTTTAATTCTTAAAAGTTTCAAACATATCATTATGAGGCTCAAATGGTCTTCGACAACATCACTCGCATTATGAAAAACATCATCCACGCGTATTGCAACAATTTAAAATAAACTAAAAATTGATTGTAGCTGAAAACCCAAACAAAATTCAATGTGATGTAATACTTTTTTAAAATTGGGAGGGGCTAGTTTTCTTTAGAAACATTTATGGTTTTTTTTTTGTATATATATTTGTCAGAACAAGCTCACAGTCGTCATATTAGGACATTCACATTACAATGTGTATATGCTACTGCGCAGCGGTACATATCGAGCATCACCGGAATATACGCCATGGGATCATATACGCTGCAGCATCCGTGCAGCTCCACAGGACTCGAACGCGGCCGGGGTGCGTGCAAACCGTCTGCCTCGACCGCTACATCATGCACTCATGTGCAATGTGATGTAATACTTATAAATGTCATACTTTAGTTAATACAACAGTGGGTACATTGGGCCTGAATTTCATTCATTTCATTGGTTGGTAGTTCGTATTAGAATAATCTTGATTCTTATGTTGACCCTCATACTTGTTGGTTCGAAACGCATCGGCCAAAAAATTCTCTCGTGTGATTTTTACCGAAAGACTTTGTTTAATTCGTTATCGATCACAGAAGCTTGAATAGAGAAAAAAACCAAACAACCCTTAACTATAAGTTATTTCTTATTTATTATCCCTGTGCAAGTGGATATTGCAATGGGTTTTGGGTCAAACCTATATTAGTTTGGGTTTTACCAAAAAATATTACAAAAAATTCATTACACATTCATATATATGATTTAAAAAAAAAAAAAAAAATTTATTTATGTTTAATTTGATTGGCTATTAAATTGAACATGTTATTGCCCTTTGCTTTTATTAATGTGCCCATTACCTCTAATAATTAACCATAAGTACATAGATCACATCAAGGTGTAGGATGGAAATTTATTATACAATTTGTTTTGAGAAGGTGATAAAATTATTGCTAATGAGTATAATAATTTTATATTCCTATTTATAAAAATGGCTAATCATCAATATAATCTAATAAAAATATATTGTTAAATAATGAATCCATACAGGGGAGGATAGTTTTAGATAGAGGAGGAATGATCTGATATAGAGTTTTATGAACCCAACATTTCGGACTACCAAGTGAGTCCATCATCAGGGGATGCGTCAATAGATATTCTAAAGATACTAATGATGTATCCATGAGCTATATTTTAGCGTATATATATAAGATATGAAAGAATTAATCTAAGAAATTAAGCCGGCCATTATCCAATTAGTTCATTAATACTTAGATTTTTATTTTTATTATTTATTTATTATTATTATTTTTAAATAATTAATTAATTTCTTAATTATTTATTATTTAATTAATTTGTTTAATTAATTATTTAATTTGTTTATTTAATTAATTTGCTTATTTAATTAAATTGTTTAATTAATTAAATTAATTCCCTATAATTTATATATATCATTCTTATTGTTAATTTCTAATTGTTTTAATTTGCGTAATTATGACTATATGCTTAATTTAAATTCATATGTTACTATAATATTATAATTAATAGATATTATTTTTAGTTTATTGTAATATTATCAAATGATTAGTTATGAAATAACCAGTTATTTATTTATATGTTTATATTTGTTTTTGTTCTATTGTTCAAGGAGGATGTTAGATAATGTTTCCTCGTTGTTTTGATTTTTATTTTATTATTATTAATTTTTCTTATTAATTTTTTAATGAGAGAGGAGGGATTAAATTATTAAAAGGGATATGAGTTAATTATTGATTCTTTAAGATTTCAAGTAAAGGTTTCCAGGTGTTGCTTAGTTTTAATCCATCGTCTCGGTTCAAGTTGTTCTTCCTTTTTTCTATTTCAATGGCTTCTTTGATTTTCCTTTTAAAATAGTGGTCTTCTTTTCTAACTAGTTTGACTTCTTCCATGCAGATGTAATGAGAGGAAAAGTGAACATGTTCTGTTAAGGCCGATTTTGAGGTCCTTTCTCTTCTTAAGTCAGCAGTGTGTTCTTTAATTTTGATGTTAAGAGACCTACCTATTTCACCTATGTATTCTTTTCCGCATGAACAAGGAATAACATAAACACATTTTTGAAGGTTAGGGTTTATGGGATCCTTGACTGAGTTGAATAATTATCTGATGGTGTTGGCTGGGGTGAAGGCTACATTAAAGTTGTGTTTATTAAGAATTTTAGTAATTTTATCAACGATGCCTTTTATGTACAAAAGGGAGATCTTAGGAGTTGATAAATTTTGATCTTTGATATCATTATTATTCTTGTTTAGGGATAGGTGCATGGATTTCTTAATGGTATTCCTATTATAGCCATTTAATTCAAACACTTTGTAAATATGGTTGAGTTCATCATTTAAATGGTCAGGATCAAATATTTTGGCCGCCCTAGTGGTTAAGGTCCTAATGATGCCAATCTTCTGTTTAGGGTGGTGATGAGAATTTGCATGCAGACATCGTTCTGTATGGGTTTTCTTTCTATAGACTTGGAAATCAAGTGACCCTTCTTTTTTGGTTAGAAGGATATCAAGAAAGGGAAGCTGGTTGTTATTTTCAATTTCAATAGTGACTTTTATATGGTCAGAAAGGCTATTTAAGTGATTGAGGAATAGGTCAAGTTTTTCTTTTCCATGACTCCATTTGTCAAGTATGTCATCGACATACCTTTTCCATTCTTCAGGGTTGTATGGAAATGACCTAAGAGCCTTTTGTTCGAAGTGCTCCATAAAGATGTTGGCAACTATGGGGGATAGAGGAGAGCCCATAGCCACACCATGGGTTTGTTCATAAATTTTACCTTTGAAACTGAAGTAAGAGGATTTTAAGCAAAGCTCCATAAGATCCACAATTTCTTTATCCGTGATGTTTCTTATGATATTAATAGCTTCATCAATAGGAATCACAGTATAAAGAGATACAATATCAAAGCTAACCATAAGATCCTCGTCCTTCATTTCTATGTTATTAATCCATTGAACAAAAGAATATGAGTCTTTAATATAAGTAGGGGTATTACCAGACAGGGGTCTAAGTTTTTTGGCCAGGTGTTTCGCCAGAAGGTAAGTAGGGGAACCTATGGTATTGACTATAGGTCTGAGAGGTAAGTTAGGTTTATGGACTTTAGGAACACCATAAATTCTAGAAATAATGGAACTATTAGGGATGATTTTCTTTTTTATAATGTCATTCAGAGATTATTCTTTGATTTTCTTTATTACTTCACGCATAATTTTCTCACTGGGATAATATTAAAATAAACTAAAATCATAATTTATTAATTATAGTAACATATGAACTTAAATTAAGCATATAGTCGTAATAACGCAAATTAAAACAGTTAGAAATTAACAACAGGAATTATATATAAATATAGGAATTAATTAAACAAATTAATTAATTAATTAGGGAATTAATCAAACAAATTAATCAATTAATTAAACGAATTAAAATAATTAATTAATTAATTAAACAAATCAATTAATTAATTAAACAACTTAATTAAGTAAGTAAACTAATTAATTAAATAATAAATAATTAAGAAATTAATTAATCAATAAAATAAAATAATAAATAAATAATAAAAATAAAAATCTGAATATTATGAACTAATTGGATAATGGCCGACCTAATTTCTTAGATTAATTCTTTTATATCCTATATATATACCCTAAAAATAAGCTCATGGATACATCATTAATATCTTTAGAATATATATTGACGCGTCCCCTGATGATGGACTCTATAATAGGGCATTCCTCCTATATCTAAAAAAATACATTATTTAAAATTACATATATAATTTAAAATGGCTATTTGAAATCACATATGTAATTAATTTTTTTATTAATTGTATGTGAGAGATATATTTATAATTTTACGTTATATTTTTAAGGGGTAGAGATCACTTAGGTTTTTGTGCAAACTTAACCACATATGATAGATTTCACACTATTAATGAATGAATGATATTCAAAATAATAAAATATTTGTAATATGAATAAATATAAAATTTCTCATATTCACAAACAAAGGTATAATAGAAATTTATGATAGGACCTCTATACCCAAGTCTAATAATACGATTTTCATAAGACCATATCCACAAACTATAAAAAGCCAAATGTAAACTATTAATAAATATTTCTATGTTGCAATACAAATAATGTTAATTTACAAAATTTAATAATACATTTAATTACAATTTAAAAATAATCTAATTATAACATTTTTTATTATTATTTTTTGTATTTTTATTGTTTTCTACTTTAATTTAGCTATATTTAAACTAAGTGACATGGACTAGCTACTATATAGCTCTTGTTATATATATTTCTATTGATAATTATGTAGCCATATAATTTCCTTATTTCTCCTATTTAATTCCCTATTTTATATTTCATTTTGTTATTTTTTTTGTCACATCTATATTTTTTTTTGCATTTATTTATCTATAAATTATGTTATAATGAAGAAATCAAGCTCATCTTACCTATAATTACGCTAAGAATTCATTGAGCAAGACTTTGTGATAAATGGTAATTTTGAAGACTGACACAAAGTAGTTGTATCTAGAATAATTTCTGGCTAAAGGACAAGATCCAAGCATGAGTTGTTATTACAATAAGGTGTGACAAGATTTTTGGTTTCTCCGTCTAAGATAGAGGATCTTTAAGCATGAGTTGTTACTACAATAAGTTGTGGCAAGATTTTTGGCTTCTCTATGAAAGATAGAGGATAATATTTGTATGGAAAGAATGTCCTCAGAATCCTTGATTCTCAAGATGCTCCTATCAAGTAACACTTTACTTCGTGGTAATATAAATAGAGTAAGATTCCTTTAACTCAAGGATGACAAATTGTTGAACTTAAGATAGAGTTAAGAGCTAAGAACGGTATTTTGATTGTACTATCTTTCTGATATATTTTAATGAAAATAGTTACTAGGTAAATTCAATCTCTTTTATTAGCAATTTGATCTATTTGATCTAAGTTCTCTTTAAAACAAGTTTCCTTATGACTAGTTGGTTCCATTCCCCTAGATGAGGTGTTGTATTATATATGTAAAATAGATTAGTTTGATTTTTGGATGTTAAGTTCAAACTAGTTGTTGTTTCTTCATTTGAATGGTTAATAGTTATTTTGAATTTGATTATATCATATAATTCTAATAATGATATAGTTATTTCATCTTCCTTTGTTTGTTGTTCCTTAGACATATAAATGTTGTTTTTTTAATTTATTATTGATGTTTATTGAGATATGATTTGTTGTTCCTTAATAATGGTTTTTGATTTATTCTTGAACTGATTAAATAGATGAATGAGCATTAGATTATTGTTGGGTTGTGTTGTATTCTTTCCACGACTAGCCCACGTAGTTAATTGGGGGTTAGAGGGGGGGAGGTCACAGGGCATTTAAGGCGTATCTGTAACCCCACTTTATGGGGTCCGAGGCAGTGCCCCGGAAAATTTTGGTTTTAGACCCTATGTTAGGATGGGCGAACCCACCTATGGTTTTTTGCATGACTTTTACATGTTTTTGGACGCGGTGGTTTTCGGTCCATGGTATTGGGCGCGATGGTTTTCGGTCCATGGTATTGGATGCTTCGGCATGTATAAATATGTATTATAACATTGAAAGGAACAATAATGAAAAATCAAGCTGGTAGTCCCGCCTTTGGGATCCAGGGGAAATCTCTGTGTATATGTGTTTTATGTGTTATGCTCTCGCATTATTTATTTTTTGTGTTTTAGAATTCGTATGTAGGTAATTTCTGTACGGTGTTAAAACCTACATTTGGTATCAGAGTAGTTTTGGCTTCAAGAGGATGCCTTTGTTGCTGAGGGGTTTTGCTCGGGCTTGTGGTAGACCTTGTTCAGTGGGAGATCTGTGAGATCGATTCTGGTGGTGAAAGAATATGGCGAGTAGTGGAAAGATAGAGATCGAGAAATTTAATGGTCAGAGTATTGAGTTATGGAAACTCAAGATGGAGAATCTGTTGGTGGATAAAGATGAATGGATCACGGTAGATCCGGATACTAAACCAATAGAAGTGTCTGATGAAGAATGGAAGAAGTTGGATGGAAAGGCAAAGAGCACAATACGATTGTGTGTCTCAGATTCAGTATTGTTGAATGTATCAGGGGAAGCTACAGCAAAGGCTTTGTGGAACAAGTTAGGGACTTTGTACCAATCTAAACTGAATGTATCAGGGGAAGCTACAGCAAAGGCTTTGTGGAACAAGTTAGGGACTTTGTACCAATCTAAGTCTATGGTGAATAAACTGTTCCTGTGGAAAACGCTGTATAACCTGAGGATGAAAGACGGAGACTCAATGACAGAACATCTGAATGCATTTAATACTGTGGTAAGTCAGTTAGCATCTGTTGATATTAAAATTTCAAATGAATATAAGTGCATCAATTTGTTGTGTTCTCTATCAAATTCGTGGGATAGTCTGGTTATTGCAATAGGTAGCAATGCAACTACCTTGTAGTTTGATGAAATAGTCTCAGCCTTGCTGACGGAGGAGGTGAGACGAAAAAATATGGAGAGCCAGAATGGTGATGCCTTGTCTGTACGAGGATGGTCCCAGAATAGAAACAAAAATAAGTCATCGAGTGGGAGATCTAAATCTAGAGGGAGATCTAAATCTCCAGGAAAAGTTGTAAAGGTGATGTGCTGGAAATGCAGAAAGGAATGGCACTTCAAAAGGGACTGTAAATCTAAAGCTCCTAATAAAGGAAATGGATTTGATGATGATCCTTCTGTAGAGGTGAAAACCACCTCAGATGAGGGTGGGGATGTGTACTTGGCTTATTTAAGTACACATATAGATCATGAGGCATGGTTAATTGACTCAGGTGCATCCTTTCACTTCACTCCCCATAGAGAGTGGTTCTGCAAGTATGAGAAATACGATGGTGGTGATGTCTTCTTAGGGGATTATAGGAAGGGTAGAATCATTAGTAGCGGAAAGGTAAAGTTGAAGTTGCAAGGTGGAAGAGTTAGAACACTTCCAGGTGTTCTACATATTATTGCATTGGCCAGAAATCTAATTTCTGTAAGCAAACTGGATGATGCAGGTGTAAAAACAGTGTTCGAGAAGGATACCTGCAAAATGGTTCAGGGAGCACTGTTATTGATGTGGGGAGTTCAGATTAGAACTCTGTACAAGCTGCAAGGTAGCACTGTTATTAATGGGTGCAACAGTTCTGTGGTTCCTGAAAGTGGAGCAGAAAATCTAGTGGTCTCTGGAGAGAAGACCATGCTGTGGCATCAAAGGCTTGGACATATTGGAGAGAAGGGCCTTCGAATACTTCATGGTAAAGGTATGGTAGAAGGTATGAGTAATAGCTCTCTGGATTTTGATTTCTGTGAAAATTGTGTATATGGGAAGCAGAATCGGGTGAGTTTCCCCCTCTGGTGGTAAGAGGGTGAAACATATATTAGAGCTTATGCACAGTGATGTGTTTGGACCTGTGAAGGTTCCATCACTGGGTAAGTCTGTGTACTATGTATCATTTATAGATGACTTCTCAAGGAATACATGGATATATTTCCTTAAGAAGAAACCTAAAGCCTTTGACAGGTTTAAAGAATTTAAGGCTCTCGTGGAAAATCAGACAGAGAAGAAGTTAAAGGTGCTGAGGACAGATAATGGTGGAGAGTTTTGCAGCAAGGAATTTGAATAATTTTGTAAGAAGTGTGGTATAGCACGACAAAAGACTACTCCATATACACCTCAGCAAAATGGAGTTGCAGAAAGAATGAATAAGACGTTGATGGAAAGGGCAAGAAGCATGCTCAGTGGTGCCGGGTTAGGACAGGAATTCTGGGCAGAGGCAGTGGATACTGCATGTTACCTGGTCAACAGGTCACCTTCATCAGCGTTGGAGGATAAGACTCCACAAGAGGTATGGATTGGTAAGAAACCCTCTCTTTCACATCTGAGGGTATTTGGATGTGATGCATATGTACATGTTCCAAAGGAGAAACAAACCAAGTTGGATAGTAAATCTGAAAAGTGCATCTTTATTGGGTATAAGGATGGTTTAAACGGTTATAAGCTTTGGAACCCAATCACACAGAAGGTTGTGTACAATTGAGATGTGGTGTTCAAAGAGGTAAAATATGTTATTATACATGAAGTCCAACCAAAGGAACATAAGAAGATAGAGTTTGAGCTTAAGGAGGAAGAATCAGACTCTATAGTAGATGAGGAATCAGAAGATGAAGAGCCACAAAATTTGGGTGTGAGAAGATAAATTCGAGAAAGAAGGTAGCCTGAAAGGTATAGTCCATCTACTTTCTGTTCAAATTTTGATTTATCTATTACCGATGATGATCCCACAACTGTGAAGGAAGTAGTAGATTCAGAGGATGACAAACTCTGGAAAGAGGCCATGGTTGATGAATTGGCATCTAGTGGGTTTTCCGGCTAGAAGGAAACCCATTGGCAGCAAATGGGTGTTCAAGAAGAATAAAAATGAAAAAGGAAAGGTGGAGAAATACAAAGCACAGTTGGTAGCAAAAGGTTATTCCCAGGTGTCGGGAATTGATTTTGATGATATTTTTTCTCATGTTGCCAAGGTAGCTTCTATTAGATTACTTTTATCTATTACTGCTGCTTTTGATTTTGAGGTAGAACAGATGGATGTGAACAAAACATTTCTTCACGGGATCTGGAAGAGGAAATATACATGAAGCAACCTAAAGGCTTTGCGGTGAAGGGTAAGAAAGAGCTAGTATGTAAGTTAAAGAAGTATTTGTATGGGTTAAAACAGTCACTAAGGATGTGGTATCAGAAATTTGATACATTCATATGGAGACTTGGCTTCACTAGAAGAAAAGCAGATCACTGTGTGTATTTTAAATTAATTGGTGACCATGTTATTTATCTGGTCTTGTATGTGGATAATATGTTTTTGGTTGGAAATGACAAAGAAATTATCCAGGATTTAACTTGGTGCTGCAAACTATATTTTGGGCATGGAAATTAAAAGAAATCGAATAAAGAGGAAGCTATGGTTAAACCAAAGGAAGTATGTCGAGACAATATTGAAAAGTTTTAATATGCAGGATGGTAAACTGGTGAAGGTTCCTATTTCTGTAGGTGTGAGTTTATTTTCTGAATAGTGTCCCAAGACACAAGAAGAGGAAGAGGACATGTCCCATGTTCCATATCCAAATGCAGTCGGAAGCCTGATGTATGCAATGGTCTGTACTAGACCAAACATTGCACATGCAGTGGCAGTATTGAGCAGGTTTATGTCAAAACTAGGGAAGGAAAATTGGATAGCAGTGAAGTGGGTTTTCAAGTATTTGCATGGCACTAGTGATTATCATTTGTACTACCAAGGAAGACCAAGATGGGACGGAATGTTGGATATTTGTGACTTTATTGATGTAGACTAGTCTGGAGATCTGGATCAGAGAAGATCTACATGTGGGTATATGTTTAACCTATTTAGGGGTGCAATCAGTTGGATGAGTAAGAAACAATCTGTAGTGGCACTATCAACTACAGAGGTAGAATACATGGCAACCAATCATGCAAGCAAGGAAGCAGTTTGGGTGAAGAGACTGTGTTCAAGTATGGGGTTAGTACAAGGAGCTATAAGGATAGACTGTGACAGCCAAAGTGAAAATTTCTTGGCAAAGAACTGCGCATATCATTCAAAGACAAAGCACATTGATGTTCAGTATCACTTTGTGAGGGATATGATAGAAGACAAAAAGGTGTTGCTGGTAAAGGTGGACACTTTGAAGAATACTGCAAATTCATTGACAAAATCTATGAGCTCTGAGAAGTTCTCTTGGTGTCGAGAGACAAAGGGCATTTCAGGGCTGGAAAAATGACTAAGCTCTCTTGTGTCCCCCTGTGGAAAGAAAACAACAAGTGGGATAATGTTGGGTTGTGTTATATTCTTTCCACGACTAACCCTTGTAGTTAACCGGGGGGTTAGAGTGGGGGGCAGAGCCCCCCTTCGTTGCGTTGATTGCGTAGCGGTGGGGGGGGGTCACAAGAGGTTTGACGGGTGCAAGTAACCCCACTCTATGGGGTCTGGGGAAGCGCCCAAGAAAATTTTGGTTTTGGACCCTCTATTAGGATGGGTCGACCCACCTATGGTTTTGTGCATGATTTTCGCACATGTTTTTGGACACAATGGTTTTCGATCCATGGTATTGGACGCGATGGTTTTCGCTCCATGGTATTGGATGCTTCAGCATGTATAAATGTGTATTTCAAAATTAAAAGGAAAATAATGAAAATCAAGCTGGTAGTCCCGGTTTTGGGATCCAAGGGAAAGTCTCTGTGTATATGTGTTTTATGTGTTATGCTCTCGCATTGTTTATTTTCTGTGTTTTAGAATTCGTATGCAGGTAATTTCTGTACGAGGTTAAAACCTACATGGACAACAAACACCATCGTGCTGCCAGAAGGGGCACTAGTTACCACAAATGAGGCTGACAGGCCTATGATTAACGCACTCAAAGGTATCAAGATAAACATGGTTGCACTCCCGCGGGAGATGTTATATGTTCTGCAGGATGGGATTACTGTAGAACTGCAGGCTAGGGAGATTCACACACTGCAAGTACTAAGCAAGCAAAAGATCAACATGGAGAAGTTGAGCTTGTAGTGCAACATAGTGTTGTCGCAGAACAGTCAAATGATACAGGTACTGGAAGAAGCCTACCAGATGGTCCCTGAGTTGGCCATCCCAACAAACGCACCAGCAGAGGCACGCATCCACCAACTAGCATCATGGGTGCACAAGGCGCAGGAAGAAATGACTACGGTTCAGTTGGAGCTGAACCTTCAGATAGTAGAGCTATGGCTGAAGACGCAGCCATCCTTCCCTCTGGAAGTAAGAGAACAGTGCGCCAATGCTCTTACATCAGGGCTGGAAGAGATTGGCAGTGTCGTGAGGGACTGCACCAAAATGTTGGAGTCATTTGAGGTCCTCATGAATCCGCAAGAGGACCCCAACATCCAGTGCTTAGAGACAGAGGCACATGAGCTCCAGCAGCAGTACGACAGTGTCAAAGGGACCATGCAGATGGTGGCCCTCACTCAAAGGCTTGCATGAATGCAACAGGCCAAAGCGCTGAAAGAACAGGGGGATGCAGCACAACACAAAGAAATAGTCCTAAAGGCACGCGTTTAGCCTTGAATCGATGAGGCCTTCACCATCACATCAACAATTGAAGGTGAGCTCACAAAAATGTAGGGGACATAGGAACAGGTCTAAGGAAGTAGTTATGACACCGCGGTCTCAGAACAACAGGTACAGGAGATCCAACAGGCAACCACTCAATGCGCTACCGACCTTGCAGCTATTCGAGCAAAGTTGGAGGGACTTTGCACAAAGATCTCCGCACCGACAAAGTGACTCAAGGGCGAGTCATGATGTTTCTGTTGGGGGCCTATTGGGCGCGGAATCCCCCCAAGGCATGTTTTGGGGCTTAAAGCCCATGTTTTGACCAACTCCACTATAAGACTCTACGATTTGTGGGCGCGGAGTGTGAAGTCATAATAGAGTCACAAGGTTGTCCGCCCTTGTTTTTGTAATTTAATGTCAACTTGACAGACCTACCCATGGTTCGTATACCATGGGATTTTATAAATAGAGTGAGGCTCTAAGTGTAGAAGATAGTGAAGGAATGAATAGAAAAGAAGCATGATGAGTCTAAGAGCTTGAGTCAAAGTGTAATGTGTGTTGTAGAGTAGGAGAAGGATCTGCAGCTGTGTGCGCAGAGGCATAGTAGTCCGCAGCTGAGTGCACGGACCCTTGCAGCTAAGTGCGCAGGGCAAGTCAAGTATGTAACCATGAGAAAGATTAATAAAGAGAAGTTTACCATATTTTTGTGTATCGTTTCTGGCTTTATGTATTATTGGGTATAATTTGAAGTTTATTATTTAATTGTTGGGCAAACTTATATGTATGTACTATATAAATAAATATAACACAAGGCTTCCACTTACGTGAAGATAACTAATTGGTGTAAGAAGGCAAGTAAGATCTCGGGTGTGATTTGGGGAAATAGTGCAGAACGTTGCTCCAGCAGCGTGGAAGCCCCACAACCCCTGGTTAGGGCTATGCGAAGGGGAATCTATCAGGGCAAGAAGGCCAGTGAAGTGCGCGAAGCAACCTGTGTGTAGAGACTAACAGTTGGTCCAAATCAACCCCTTAGACATCTCAATGGTGCAGAAACCTAGTTCCAACACCCCCCATACTACTTCAGGTGAGACCTCAGTCAGCGCTCCGCGGATTGTTGTCGAAAGGACCAGTAGTACAGGGATTTGTTTAGCTCATTAAATCTGAACCTCGGTCAGGCCCCAACAAGCCAACACCACCTTTCCTATCTCTTCTACTGGAAGTGACTCTCTGGCCCTCTGGAAGACTTTCCAGTCCTCTAGATGCTGAATCAACTTCCTCCCCTGCTAAATCGAACTACTTTGCTTCAGCTACTGCATAGTCCTTTTGTTGAGTCAACGTGGATCACTTTTGTCACTTGTTGTTGCCTCTCTAAACCTAGAAATCTTCCTCTCGATCAATGTCCCTGCCCATCACTATCTCTGGTTTGATCTCTGACTCTCTAGAACCTACTTCTTCTCTCTGGAAATAAAACGCCACAAGTGTGTTCTCCAAGTGCCCATCGACTTGTTCTTATAATATCTATTGGAGCACCAACGACCAAGATTAAAAATTGATCAAGGCCAATATCATATCGGATTCAAGCTAGGTGAATTTCTAGATAATTATCACCTTGACTTAATTAATTTTGATTAATTAACTAGTTTTCCAAGTTTAGACTTAGGAAACATTAAAAAATAGGTTAATAATCTAATTAAGCCATCTCTAGGTGGAATTTCCTTAAACAATTTCTGGGTTATGGAGATCTCATGTATTCCAACCTCTCCACCAAGTTTTGTGACTAGATCACATTTGATGCTACAAAAACTAACACTCCCCCTTAGCGATGAATGTGTTCTAGTGTTGCACACCCTGCCACAATACCATGTCTCTATACCATCTCCTGTCACATTGCTAATGTATGACTTTCGTAACTCTAATAATACATATGTACTGCTTATGACACTATCATGCTATTATCAACCCTCCATCTTCACTATAACTCCCTCTCATATGTTGTTATTGTAACTGCAAAAATTGCAAGTGAGAAGCATCTAAACTACTTAATCAATTGTGTTTAGTATGATGCATTTGTCTCCCAAGTACTGACTGCTACTAGCCTCTTCAATGTCACTAAAGAATCTATGATCCTACTAACTCTACATTGTGCCACTCTGCATTGTTTCCAACACTACACTGCGCTCTTCAACACCTAACCACTACTAGTTTTCAAATGTCATCATGTAATGTGAATCCATCTCTAACACTGATCCATCCTACTACTAAATGATATGGGCCATTGTAGCCAGGTGATGATCCATGAGGTGGACTCCACAGTGGACCCTGCCCAAGTTTGTAGCTCTCTCGGGCTACAACGCCAAATCATCCCACATCACTCCTAGAGGAATGTATGCGAACATAAAAAATTCTTCCTCTAGCTTAGAGGAAAGCTTGCCTATTTTCGCGTATGTTGCTTGTTCATCCTACTTCTCCTACTTGTCCTTATTCTTGAGACGACATCGCATGTTGTAGTGACTGAACTTACCACACCTAAAGCAATTGACCTTTGACATTCCCTTCAACTTCTTCTTTTGTTCCCCCTTGTCCATTACTAGAACACTTATATTCCAAGGCCACAATCTCTTCTTCCTTCTCACTCTTCATGGCCATGCTACTACTACCGCTAATGGTGCTCTTTACTAAAGCTCAACTCAACTCCTCCTATTGTAGATCAGCCCACATTCTGTCCCAACCAGGAAAAGTATCTCTGCTTAATATGCTTTGGAAAAACACTTTCCAGTCCTCTGAGATATTCTTTAGTGCCAATGGTACAAGCTCTATGGGTTGGGGTTCCTCACCAATAGCTAGTAGTTGATCTCGGACCTCTTATCTATGCCTTCACCCTTATTCATCCTAATGGTTCTTGACTTCGCTTGGAGAGAGCTAACCACATTTCCCTAGCAATATTATTGCCAAAAATATCTGAGACTATATGACCTTGGACTCCATCCAATATTATCAGCTTCTCCTTTGTCATTTCCTTTTTGCACTCCTTTAGTTGATCTACATCCTAGGGTACTGCTCCAACATTTTGCACATAGTATTTCAAGCGATATTCATCTAGAAGGAAGGACATCCTAGCCTCCCAGATGACATAGTTGGAGGCTCCCCCCAACCTGTCCTGATCCCTGAGCCCTCTTGCGGCCATCTCTAAATATGTCAAAAACTCCCTCTTTCTCTCTGCCCAACTTTTGAATTTGCTACTCGAACTCCCTTCTGGAGTGAGAATATCTACTCACAACTATTGCCAATCTTCTTGGATATTTCAAACTTCTGAAACTCAAGTCCCCATAGAGAATTTTTCCCTCTATTGTGCGTGCTTTTCTCTCCCACCCAACGTTGATTCTACTATTGCAAAACCCTTTGCATCTAACTAGAAATATTCTCAATGAAAATCTAAGTTGCTTTTGCTCCCTTTGACTGTTGGAATCACTATCTGGGGCAACTTTGAATTTTCTACAAGCCTACAACTAAAAAATCGAACCCTTATCTAGCAATTCGAAATACCAGTCTGAGTATTGTGAAACCTATGATAATTCTAGCCTACTACTTCCTATGAATAGAGATATTCCCTTATTTTCTTCTAAGCTTCCTAGTTTATCACTCTTGCTCTTATACCATGTGAAAATTTCAAGTCTGAAATGTTATTGCAACAACTAGAAATTATTTTTCTAATTGTTAATTAATTTAGAAATTTATCTGCTACACCAAACATCAAATAATTCACATTTCAACCTTCAAAAATAAATTGTGGAAGAAAATAGCATTGGAAACTAAGAAAATACCAGCACACACAAATAAAAATTAACACAATTATTTTTGGACAAATGTCATCGGAAAAACCCAACTTGGGAAAACTGATGCAACAACAAAGGGTTTTTATTATTATGCAACAATGAAATCTTAGTACAATCTATGGATGCCTAGCTGGAAATCAAAATAAAAATATTTAGAGAGAATAAATTCTCTCACTCCATAAGAAATTTTTTCACTCGCTCCTCCTGAAAATCTATTCGTCCAAACCCCAATGTAGGCCGTTTTTGAAGTCCTTGCACTACCTCTCACACATGTGGCTTAGATCAGCCTTCAATCAAGCTATCTTTGTACCACTGCTAATGGAAGTGACTCTCCTTCCCTCTGGAAGACTTTCTCGGCCTCTGGAGGCTAAATCAATTTCCTCCCCACCTAAATCGAATTGTTTTTCTTTAGCTACTGCACATTCCTTGCACTGGTTCTACGTGGATCACTTATGTCACTTGTTGTTGCATATCTAGATCTAGAAAACTTCCTCCGGATCACTATCCCTACCCCTCACTATCTCTGCTTCAATTTCTATCTCTTCGGAAACTACTGTTGCTCTCTGGAAATCAAACCCCACGTGTGTCAAGTGTGTTCTCCAAGTGACCATCAACTTCTTCTTATAATCTTTTTTTGGAGAAACAATGACCAAGATTAAAACTTAATCAAGGGCCAAGATCATATCAGAGTCAATTCATGTGAGTTTCTAGAGAATTATCACCTTGACTTAATTAATTTTGATTAATTAACCAATTTTCCTAAGTTTGGGCTTAGGAAACATTAAAAAATAGGTTAATAATCTAACTAAGCCATATCTAGGTGGAATTTCGAGAAATAATTTCTAGGTTATGGAGATCTCGTGTATTCTAGCCTCTCCACCAAGTTTCAAGACTAGAACACATCTGATGCTACAAAAAATAACATATTGTACCCAGATCTATTTGATAAATCTGTCACACCAACAGTCCCCTTAAATCCTTTCAATCTTTATTTGACTGATCATGGTTTAAATCAGGTACAAGATGGCGCAATATTATAATCAGAGGATGAAAATTTTGAATCTATTATTCATGATCTATTAAATTGTAAATCTTTTGTAAGTTAGGAGGATGTTCCAACCTTAGATGATCAAGGGATTTTTCCAATTTATATATTTCAATTTTCTATTCATCAAGAATTTAATGTGTTTAATCTTAAATCTGATCAAACTATTGGAATTGGTAGTGTTTTAATTGAAACATCTTTTGATAATGGTGCATATTTATCTGTTGATGTTTCTAACCCACCCAAATTTGATGATCCACCATCAGAAAGTTGTGAGACCTGTTAGGAAGTCGAGGCACTTCAACTCCTACCGAAATCCTATTGAGATGTCCAAACTAAGTTTGATCCAGATTTTCACACATAATTCTTTCCTTAACATTCACCCATTGGTTATGAGTTCATTCTTGGAGGAATTATGATGTTTTCAAGTGTATTTTTAAGATAGAATTTTTAATTAGATGAAAGGTTCTTGTTTGATTAGCTCCTTTTCATGTCAACCCCTTGAGCTAGACTGATGGTTGGATAGCACATCTCTCATAGATCATTATGGTTTCAAGGCTATTCATTTTGATAATCGAGATAAAGGACATCTTGGGTTTAAGTATTTTTCTATGTTAAACTCTTATGAATATAATCATCTTATTATCTCTTTATTGCATATCATGAAGCTAATAATCCCCATAGAACATTTCCTTTTCTAGAGTAATTGTAATTGCTACAATCATTCAGCTGGCCAAAACCCTTGTGTTGGTGTAAGTATTGGGTTTGATTGGACACATCTTTTTAATCTCTTTCCTACTCAGTATCCTAATTGGTTTCTTGGATTTACAATGTCAACAATTGTTTTGAATGCCCTAAGCTTCCTTATTGTTGACTTTGCATGTAATTGGATGAAAATGGAACCTACAGAGGCTCGAGAATCTTAAATGTTAATCGACCAATTTGATCATTATACTGGAGATTCTCATTGTGATTTGAATGCATTAATTGAAAATTCATTTTCGCAGAAGTCCCAAGGTCTTCAAATTGTTTTTTATTATTATTGAGATCCAACCATTGAATGGTTAAAGCAATCTTACATGGCAAGCTACTATGAAAATAACAAGTTTCAAACCTTTTTAATGTTTTCAAGAATTAAGAGCGTAGATGAATTTGTATTCACAAGAAGCCTACAAGGTTTGTATAATCGACATTTCAAGCAACAAGGTAAATCTTGAAACTACCTCAAATCATTAGGTATGGCACATCCTTTTGGTAATAAGCCATATCTTCAGTTAGTTGTGCAAGTTTTCAAAGTTCTTATTTTTTCTGTTGCTTATTATTTTGTATTTCTTTTAATTTCTCGTATCTTTGTGGTTGTAGGTCAGGAATGATGAGGGCTACATTGGAAATATCATTACACTTAGCCATGACCTTCTAGTTGGTTTGGTTAGGAGTAGGCTTAGTTTATTTTAGTTTCCCTTGCATTGCATCCACCCTTCATACTACTTTCCATTGAGTCTCTGCATTTGTCTGTTTTCTTATTGTATATTATGCATGTTATTTTATGTCCCGCCTCCACTTGCTTGGTTCTTTTGGTTTTGTTTCGTCGTCTAGTTATGTATTTCATTTTTTTTGTTTAATAAGACTTTACATGAAAGATGCTCTTGTTTGTCTCAAAACACAATGTGGCAAAACATGAAAAGGGAAATTGTGATGACGAACAATGCTTGGTTAATATGTCACCTCTTCTCTATCTTGGGTTTACATATATTTAAATTCAATGATGTTTGAATGGAAAATATGATCCACTCGAATGAAAAGCCGTTGGTCAGACTATAAATCATTACCTATTCTAGGATACTCATTCCTCAACTCGGTATTGCAAGTAAATGGTGTTTTTCATGTTGATCCAGTCAAGTAAAGAAAGGATAGGGGAAAATCTTAAGCGACTAAACCAATATCAACGGTTATATAAATACTTCTCTGAAGGGGAAACCTCCTCTTCTCTCAATAAGTTGGGATCCCTCTTCTGCTTGTTGAAAATAATAAGTGCCAAAGTAAAGTCCTATTAAATAAATAAATAAAGGGTGAAAGAAGAGAAAGGCCTCTTATGCAGGGAGGTGAAGCAAGTGACTTCATCGACGTACTTTCCAGGCTCACTAGCAATGAAGCAACGCTTTTGCTCCTATTTTGACTTCGTTGGGGTATTTTCCAGACCTGCTGGTAATGGAGAAACACCAGGGATGACAATCATTCTCTAATTATATTAACCACATTGCACATATTACCCTTTCCTAGATTGAAACAATTGTAATATGGCATATGTTTTTTGTGCTTTAACTGAGTAAATAAATTGAGGGGACTATATCTCTAACCAGGTTAAGTAGGGAAGCCAAGGTAACCCACAAGATGAATCAATACTTCCTGAAATATTAAGACCTTGCAGAATTAAACGTAAACAAAAAATATGGAATTCTACCAATGTGCCACCAAGTGTTGTCATTGAAATCAACACCCTAAAAAAAATTTCCTACACTTGAATTTAAGATCCTACAGAGGACTTTCTTCCTAGTTTCAAGTTGTCAAGTCACTTGCACTCACATGCACAATCTTAGATGAGTTCATGAGAACACTTCTTTTATGCAAGCTTGAAAAGGCATAGCACCATCGATCAATATAGTGTGTGTGTGGTTTTTAACTCAATGCGATAGTTAGTGTGCACTTTCATTCATAATATCCCTCACTTCGGTTGTGTTTGTACTTTTATTATGGAGAATTTTCTCAACTGTCCCTTTTGCGCACTTTTGCTTTCACAAGTGTCACTTTCATATTCACTGTTGTTTCTTTTGCTTGTTTTCAATTTAAAGACTATCGTTTTCATGTTATATTTTCTCTAGAATGTGTGGGTTTCAAGATCATTCACATTTTTGCAAGTGTCATCTTATGTTTTCCTCTTGTCAGAAGTGTCACTCTATTATTTTTAATCCTGCATGTGTCACACCTTCGCATATCACCAAAGTTATTCCAGGTACACTTTTCTACATGAGATAGTCTGATATATCATTAGCATATGCGCTAGACACATTCCTATAGCTTAGTGCACTTTTTGACCACAATCATCACTTCTATTGTAATTTGTGTTCTAAGTGTTGTAATGTGTCATTTCAACTATCACACTTAGAAATAATTATCGCTTTGATATTGTTTTAAGTTGTGGTTGTTGTTCATGATCCCTGTGCATTCCATTGGCTTGTATTTATAGCATGTATGTGTCTGGTCCATGTTTGAGTCATGTTAGGAAGAATTTATTTCTCTTACTCTATTGGTCCCACACTTAGCCATTTTGAGAGCTCTTCTTCATCCTTCAGCCTAGTGCAAGTTCTAAAGGAATTAAACCTCTTACTAGGAGATGAGCACAACTTATTCATGAGCCTCATTAACTTATCTTTCCTCACATACTTAGGCACTAATTATTTTATAAGGTCTCCCCCCTATCATAGTGAATCCATACTTCCTAAGGATAAGTCACCTAGCCTTGTGCTGCCTCCCTCAGTGAAAAGTGCATTCTAGATGAACAAGTAATCATTGTTCAGTGTTAGAGAGAACCATGCCCTCCTAGGCCAAAGCGAACTTACAAACAATGACTAAGTGCACTTAGAAACAAAAAAATGCACCTCAAAACAATGAAGTGAACTTCAAATGCTCAATGAAAAAGCACACTTCAAAACAACAAGGATCCTTTGAGTGCACTTTGAAACAACGAAGCACACTTTGAAATAATAAAGCGCATTTTGGAATAACAAAGGATATTTTATCCCTTATAAAGTGCATGGCGCACTCACAAATCCTGAAGCCTTTGAGTGCATGGCACACTCCTGAAGCTTGAATATTTTAACCACATGGAACACTCACGAAGCACAAAGTCTTCCCTTAGAGTGCATGGCGCACTCAGAAAGCATGAAGCCTTAAGGGACATGGCCCATTCTTGAAGCATGAAGCCATCATCCTCCCCTTTGAGCATATGTCACACTCTTGAATTCTAAAGCCTTTGAGTGCATGGTGCACTCTTGATGCACGAAGCCTTCATCCTTACCTTAAAGAGCACATGGTGAAATCATGAAGCTTGAAGACTTCATTTGATCACACTCCTTCGACTCGAGGAATTGCACTCTCCTAGTTCCTCTTGAGTGCACAACCACACTGCGAAGGCTCGAACCCTAACCCCTTCATCCCTTTGGTGTGTGCCCTTGTGCCCTCCTTTATTATTTGAGTGCATAAGTGCATCTTGAACCAATGAATTATTCTCCTTTGTGCTTCGAACCCACACCCTATGCCCTTGAGTTCTCTCTCTCTCTTGCTTGAACACACAAGCACACCTTAAAGGCCTCTTGTGAGCCTTGATTAGTTTGAATTTTTCCTCCTAATGAAGCCGTATTCTTTTAACCCTCTCACAGACCTATGATGAGTTTATCATTCCACGAGCTAGGTAATGATAGAATAGATGTCCTTAAGACTGATTTTTATTTTTCATGGATTATTTTCATTGATAGGAGTACCTTCCTATCATGAAAAGGTAATTCTCATATAAGATAGTAAGGAGGAATCATAAAGAAACATATGCGAAGAAGAAGAACAAAGAGAGTTATCATGGAGACATGAAGCAGATCTTGGACCGAAACAGAAAGAAGACATTGCATAATGACTCAGAGGATTCCAATGTTGATCCAAGACCCTTTAGAGCGTGAAGAGAAGAAACAAAATGGATCCTTCCTAAAGATGAATAATACATCAGATCTATCATCTAGAATGCAAGATGAAGTAGTAAGGAAGATAGCTTGTCATTACCACCTCATCATGAAGTCCATGTCATCTTGTCAAGTTGTAACTTGTACAAGTGTCATCATAATGGTCAATGTATGTTAGTGTGTCATGTCACATCATCATGCGGAGTGTAAATTATGATGTATTCTCAAGAAAAGGGAAAAATGTAATGTGTGTAAGTCCAAGAGTCATATGTGGAACATGAAGAGTCACTCAGTCATATATGGAAAAAGTGTCTTTAGGAGAAGTCCAAAATTTATTTGGAATTTCAAGAGTTACATGGAATTCCAAAGGTCATAGAAGTCCAAGATTCATGAGGGTAACTTAAGAGTCATGGGGATATGAAAGGTCATTCCCCTTGTTATAAAAGGAACCTCATAACTCAAGAAAAAGGATTTTGGAAGCTTAAGCTTTGGAGAGCTAGTTTTGTCTTCTCTACTTGGCACAAGAGAGAAAAGTATTCTTTGAAGAAGCAAGAAGTGACTTAATGTTCCACCACTGGAACTAGTGCCTCATCAATATAACTATGTACTTGGATCTTTCACCTTATAATTAAATCTTTATGAGAAAATATATTTTCATGCATGTATTGTGAATGCCTTAGGACTATTATTTAGATGTTTTTTATATATGTTTCATTCATATGTACTAAGGAAATTGAACTATTTCAGTGTCCTTGGTACTTATCTTGTTGAAGGTGTATTGTATGTGAGTTAAGGATTGTTGTGTCCATGTGAACTATTTTGCTAGATAGATAAAAAATCTCTTTTTGCTCGTCTCTCTCTCTCTTAGATTAGTACTTTTACTTCTTTCTAGAGTCTCACTATTGTCTCCCCCCCTCATGAAGGTATC
The DNA here is from genome assembly GCA_000404065.3 of Pinus taeda. Classification (NCBI taxonomy): domain Eukaryota; kingdom Viridiplantae; phylum Streptophyta; class Pinopsida; order Pinales; family Pinaceae; genus Pinus; species Pinus taeda. Next base: position 109,953 of record APFE031148846.1, read on the forward strand.
ATTTTACACATTACAATCGGTGTTTCACAATGTCGACTTATTTGATTATTCAAGGTTTATGTATATAATCTCTTATTTTTATTCATTGAAACCAAGGCAAACCTTATAGTTATGGTGATCATGTCAATACTCTACATGGGGCACCTACTCCATATGGTGTGAGGTCTAATTGAGACTTCACATTGGGGAGGCACCTTGTATGTTGTCAATATCCAGCACCGTCAACACATGCATATTTGTGTCTCTTCATCTTCCCTTTCTCATATTTTCCTTCATTTATCATATTAAATTGTCATTTACTGCCTTTTTCCTTTGCCAATGCCATTGTTAATTTCCATAGCCAATAATAAACCACAAGCGATGCCCACTATATTGTTTTTCCCTCCATTCAGCTTGGAATATGTGTCCCATTACCTTCTTTTATTATTTACATGGAAAATCAACCCAGTGCTATTAGAAGGAGTCCTGGGTCAAAGTCACGATTGATCACTTCCATCACAGGAAGTTCAAGGAGGCTATAGAAATTGAGAAGCATGTTAGCAATCTAAATAGGGATAAGGGATGGAAGATAAGCAACCATTAGATTCACTTACTTTCTTCCTAGTTTCTTCCTCCTTGTTTTATCTTCTTATTTTTGGTGATTTCGTTATTTGTCTTATTCATTTCTAGCTTTATTATATATAGATATTTTCATATATTTATATCTTCTAATTAATATAACAATTTCATTATGTCAAACTTTAGTACTTACTCTAAATATTATTAATTAATTAAATATGTATTTATTCTAATGCTCATCCTGGTTAACTCAATTAATATTTCATGTTTTATTTATCTCAAATTATTTAATCTTTTTCTTATTTAATTAATTCTTATTATTATTAACCAAACCTTATTGATATATATTATCATTTTCACTCATGTTTTTATTTATCACAAATTATTTAATACTTTTATTTATTTAATTAATACCTATTATTATTAAGCCAATTTAACATAATATTATCATTTTAATCACTACATAGCCTTATATAGCTCTATATTTACCTTTTTAGTCCCTATTGCCTATGGCATGGGACTATAGTAATCAGTTTTTAGTCTTAGCATTAATACGTTGCCATTTCATGAAATACGTTTGATCAACCTATCGAATAAAGACATTGGTTTTTATCGCCAATAAGAATGTTTTCATCTTATTTGGCCTCTCCCCGAGGCGAAGAGGTTATAAAGATTATATACTAAGAATTGGTTTCATTAATATTTTCAAAAGATAAACTAATGCCAGCATTAGTTCTTGACATAAAATGTTTGGTTTTAGAAATGTCATTAAATTAGTTGTTTGGTTTGAGAAATGTCATTTAATTAGTTACCGAAGGTGCGTGGTCCCCCACTCAACGACTTCTAGAGAGAATTCACACGTAAACACATAGCTAACACATGTTGAGAGTTTGACACATGTCAAAAGTAGTTTGCATGGTGGTACCCATTTATCCACTTCCAAAGACTATATCGCAGCCAAACTTCATTAGCTTTTTTCATATTTCGCAAACCAGAAAGTCTCAGCCGATAGTCAGCCAATAGCCAGTGGTCGAGCATAGATAGCAAGCAAGAAGGTCATATTTGGGGATTCAACAGCACAATTGTTACAGAAAAATCCCTTGACTTGAGGTTCCCCCTACTCTAGATACCTAGAAATAGAATGTATACAAAATCCTAAAAGATATTATGCATTTTTTGAAAAAGCCCCTAACTTGAGGTTCCCCCTACTCTAGATAGTAAAAAATAGAATGTGTACAAAATCCTAAAATATATTATGCATTTTTTGGCAGATACATACTACTAGATACTCTAGTAATGCAATATACTTAGTATGGATTTCTTTAAAACCAGGTAAATGAAAAGAACTGTGTATTCTAGGTTGATTCAACCAATTTTGTAAACTTTGTTGTATCGTTGCGCTACAAATGCAGATTTTAATATGAAATATCTATAGTTTAAAAAAAATGTTGCTAGATTTTGAAGATCTAAAGTGTTTATTCCATACTCACTGTTTAGGCATCTGCTTCTGAAGTCTCTTCCTTTCATAGAAATTGCATGAAGTCTATGCCTGTTATGCTTGTACTATTGACCAGTCTCGGTTTTATCTCACTGAATTTGGCATTATCTCGGCTTTATCTTCTCATGACTACTCTCCTGCAATCACTAAATTACTTATGAAATAGCAAGAGGATTCGATTCCGTATGAATTTCATCTTTAACTCTTTTGGTTGAAGTTCTTGCCTCTTTCTTATTGCTACGCTCCCTCCCTTTAATGCTAGGATTGGGAGCATTAAACTATTTCATCGATATCTTTGAATCAGACTCATTTTACTGAGGTAAAATGACAGCCAGAGTCTTGCTAAACATATTATAAAAACAAACTAAAATCGTGAATAAATTTATTTGCAAAACTATCTTTCCCTGATTCTTTCACTTTAGGAATAACATCGAGATAAAGGCTAAAATACTTAGAATAAGATTAGGAGGATTGCATTTCAATAACAAACCTGGTTTTTTTCTGTTGACAAGTAATTGGTAGCAGGACCATGAATATTTGTGACATCGACTAACACTGCTCACCTTTTAGGCTGAGAACTACTTGTATTGGCAGTAAGATCATCCACTGCAGCTCACTTAGGAGCTCTTTGCCTAGATTTCTTCTCCCCAAGGATGCAATTTTCCTGTCCCCTGACATCTTTAATCTCCCCACCAAAAATAGGATCTACTAACAGAAAAAGCACTAGCAATCCTTCCTTCTAAACAACATTAACGCATATTCTTTTTCCACTACTTGTTAAATTTTTGACACCAAGAAGATTTTGTCATTCACTGGAACAACAAACTGCAAAAAAATAGTGAAATACTAAAATGGGAACATGTTAAAACTAAGAAATCATTGGGCAAATTAGCCTCTCATAGTAAAAAAAAATTGCAGTGAAAGTCTTGCAAATATTATAAGGGTTTGAAGGTAAGAAATTCAGTTGGTGAAATTCCAGGCACAATTCGCAGTTTGTCTGAGAAGGGGCAGCGATTGAATTTGCAGAGAAAAGATTTGGCCTACATTGATCTTTAGTTGTATAATTAGAGAGCAGGGATTTCACACCAGTTGTGTACTATCATGGTTTATTGTTTTTCCCAGTGTTCCAACTCTTATCACCAAGAAACATGAACTTAGCGACATTTATAAGTGACCCATGTAATTCGGGGTTGTGACTAAATCTACGGAGAAAAGATTTGGGCTACATTGATCTTTAGCTGTATAATTAGAGAGCAGGGATTTCACAGTAGTTATGTATTGTCGTGGCTGATTGTTTTTCCCAGTGTTACAAACTAGCGACACTTGTAAATTACCCATGTAATCCATGCAAGTATGTTGTTGTGTTGCAATGTGAGCAATGATTGAATTAATAGCAATAATTAAAAATAAATTCAACACTTTTATAAATAGTTTAATTAGAATGACACTTTTAAACTATTCTTTTCGCCAAGTGTATAGTTGACATATTCAACGTATTAGCCAATCTTAATTTTGGTTTATAAAGCATGGTTTCTTGGCAAAACGGTCTGTTACATTTCATGGCCAGGTTTTGCCATATGTCTTAGTTAAATGGGCATTTTCATGTAAATATTATTGCACGCTATAATCTATACCACTATCACAATCATATATATCCCATTCAATTTCAATGTAAAGGCATTATGTCCTTACAAACAACGACACACCATTTTTTTTTAAATCTTAAGTAGCATTCCACTTTTGTGGAATCTTTACTTGTTGTACTCTGACATGGTAGCTTAATAAGTTGTTTTGTGCAAGTAACTTATCTAAGATGTAGTTTGGTTTCCAGAAAAGGAATAAAAAAAGAAAAAACCCATGAGAATGACAGGTCTAAGATGCAGCTTGTGTTCTGGCAAAGGAAAGAGTCAAAATAGAAAACTACTTCATTAATTGTGACAATAATAGAAGAATTTGATGTAGACCTACCCATCCAAACTTATATAGGAAATCTTCAATGGAGATGCGGGGTATCGATCCCCATAGCTCTCTCATTCTAAGCGAGCGCTCTACCATTTGAGCTACATCCCCAATTTGATCATATGAGATTGTATCAGCTATCTTCAACGTGGTCTTTCCAAGTATACTGTAAAAGGTATTCTTGTGGGTCATTGAATATGGCTAAAGAAAACTTCTATAAGGGATTGTCAAGTTGGTTTACTATTATGGAGTAAATACTTTCTCCATGAATGTGCATGCCAAACTCTTAATTCAGCTGAATTTATTCCTGGCTTCTTTTCTCCTTGTATAAGTAGTGTCCCCATTGAAATATTTGTAGCTATTTCAAACTTGTTGCAGTGAGTAGGCAAGAAATATATCATATTATTTTTCTACATCATTTGTTTTCTTTTTGTGAAGTGTATTCAATCTACTTTTTTCATTAAAAAAATAATTACATCTTCATGTATCTGACACTGCCTTCGCCATCTTTACTTGTATAAAAAAAAACTCTAAAACAAAACAGCTATTAAATCCTCATGGACATTACAAAAAAAATCCTATACTTTTGTAAATCATCTATGAAATGTCTCAGACTAGTCTAGTAGCTCGATCAGATTACAAATAAAAATATATCATCTATGAATATCTCAGATTAGTCTAGTAGCTCGATCAGATTACAAATAACAATATACAGTCACAAAATCACTATTTGTAAATCATCAAAAATATATAATAAAAAAATACCTTCACTGTTCCTGTGCTCATTCAAGAGAAGCTAATTGATACTTATGTTTCCTGCATTTGTCATGAAGCCTTGGTTGAAAGCTATGACTAAGCTCATACAATGACTGACAGGTCTTGCATGCCTACTATTTTCGTTTCCCCGCTCAATGCAGGGACTAGCGGCTATTTACTCACCCAACTTTTCTGATTGATGCATCAGCATGCATTCCATCTTCGACTCCTCTCAGTGGCGGTGTTCTGAAATTCTGGGGGACCCATTAACTTTTCTCTACTCACAACATTGCTTATGCATCAAGTTCTATTATAGGCCCATTCTTACCTCATTCTTCCTTCTCAAGCTTATGACAGGGACTAGCTGCCACGCAGTCCCCTTGTTTAATAATAATTTGATATGGTATTTTCATAATAAGTTCAATTCT
>APFE031148846.1:115576-160271 GCA_000404065.3 Pinus taeda
TTCTTTTTTATACAGTTTGGGTGAGCCTAATGGTTAAGAACATGTGTTTCGTCATAAGAGGTCACAGGTTCAAAACCAGAGGGGTAGAGTATGTATGCTTTTGTACAATGTAGCAATCAACTACGTAGAGGTGGGTCCCTTGTCTCACAAACAAGGGGGCCTCATACACCAATTTGGTGGGCATGCCAAGGACCACCTACCTCTTCAAATGTCACACATCGGGTGGGCGTGCTAATCCAACCATACACCCAAACCACAAGAATGCACATCCTTATGCCACCATCAGTCTTTCCCTGACTTCTGCTACATCTCAAACTCATCAAGAATCTGTCCAATTCCCATGCTCAGGTCCATGGAATCTCCATCCCATCTGCAACATGTTCAGGTCATGGCCTTGTTGCACAAGAGTGTACAACCTCTCCACTGGCTCATACATCTCCATGTCACAACAACATCTCCACAACATCCTTTGCTTCGACAGTCCCCATAGAATGTCCATGAATGACATCTCTACACATTCTCTTGCATAATGTCCCTGCACAACTGTCATGCTCCATGTCTCCAACTTGATGTCCATGACTCTAGTTGTCCATGATGTACAACCCATGTAGACTTCATCCCAACATCTGGCCATCTGCATCCAAGTCTGCAATCTGCCTTAAAGAAGCCTCCTACCAAGGCCCCTTGCTTAAGTTGGTGTAGCCCCTTCCAATCAAGGTCCCTGCACCAACCCATCTCCAAGGTTGTCTATAGAGAAAGGAGGGCCAGGAAGTTTCCTCCCTGACTCTCATCCACCCATGTATCAGATTGATGTTGTGTCTTCAAGTATTTTTGCACAACCTCAACCTCCTCACATGTACATCCAAGCTCTCCAAGCTTGGATTTTGTCAACTGAAAGTCATATATGCCCATAGCATACCTACAAAAGTCCACTATACTAGTAGGATCTCTACACCCATAATCCTCTCTAACCACTACTTCTGAAGTAGTACTCGGACTCCCTTCTTTTGCAACTCCATTATGAAGATCATCAGTAGAAGATGTCTTTGTCAAGTGCTTCAAGTTTCGTGAGATTGATCTCCCACTCACTTCATTCTTCCTCGCTCTTGTAGTGAATTCAATCAACTTCCTTTCCTTCGTTGTTTCAGTCATACTCCCAAGTCCTCTTTGCTCCACATCCTCATGCTTCACATTCGGATCTTTGGGATACAAAGTCATAGAATTCATCCTCGGTCTATACCCCAAGCAACTCCTATTCATCAGAACCATCATAATTCTTCCCTCAGCTGTGATCAAGAGAATGTCCCGACCCACCATTGGTATGGCTTGTGCAAGCCTCATGAAATCTTGCCCCGACACCATAGAATGATCATCCATGTCCACGATCCTCAAGTCCAACTTTCCAAACCACGATCCCACTCTTACCTGAGTGTTTTCCATCACACCAACAACACTCAAGAAGGCTAGAAGTGGTTGAGGATGATGATGATGATGAGGAGGCTTATGTGAGGCCGAATATCCGAGAGGAGGATCGGGTCACTTATCTAGAAAGGATGGAGATAGAGAATCTTAACAGATGGATTGAGATTATTAGTGAGGGTGAGACTTCAGGCTCTACTCCCTCCACATCTTCTTAGGGGAAATAGAAGATGAGGCTCATTGTTAGCTGCTCATGGCAGTGAGTCCTTGAAACAGATTGAGCAGGTATGGCATATGGTGCAGGGATGGCTTGGCATCAAGCATCATGACATGTTGCAGATGGGATGGAGTTTCCATGGACCTAAGCATGGGTGAGATTCTTGGTGAGTCCGGGATGGGGCAAAATCTGAGATAGGCTGGTGAAGGCATAAGGATGGTCACTCTCATGGCTTGAGCGTAATAGTTGGATTAGCTACCCAACTAGTTCAAACATGGGCTCTAGAAGTGCACTGAGAGATGTTGGCATTAGGCAGACAAGGAGGACAGTTCACAAGATGTGACGGCACATGATGTAGATGGGAGTCCTACATATGTTGCAGGGATGTTTGCAGTATGTGGAGGAGTTGACATCATGGACCGAGGACGAGACAGATGTTGATCTTGGTGGATGGCTACTAGGATGGGATGTTGTCGAGGACGATAATGATTTCAGGTGGAGGAGGATGTAAGGACTTGCGATCCTTGGCACACCCAGCTGATGTGTGACCGAGTTCGGTGTTGAACGAGCGAAGGTGGAAAAGGCAAAGTGCGAAGTCCTTGACGGAGGTGTGATGAACACATGTTATAATACACATGAAAGGAGGATGAGCGAAGTGTTTATATGATGTGGAGAGCATGGGCTCAACCCACAGGCCGACCTATGATCCAAGCAAAGGTCGACATACATTATGATGGAATTGCGATGGAGTAGGGGTGTTCATTACATGGAGGACGAGTCGGCTTGGGCAGCTCAACGCGCCCTTCCATCCGTATAAGTAAACAAATGTGTGGAGTCATTTGGCATCAACTCATTTGATCTTCACAATGCATACAAGAGAAGTGCAAGGTAGAAAGGTGAAGCCACAGCCATAGAGGAGGCGCAACTCTATGCGCCCATCCTTGGGCAAGGCCACACGGTGAAATGGTGCACAAGGTTGTATCGGTGAAGGCGTGGGTAGAGGTCACCTGCCATTCGGGTGAAGGCACTGATGTATGGGCAGAACGTGGGTGAAGGCGTCGGGTGCCCGACTAACACAGGTTCTTGGGTGGCTCAGGTGAGCACCTGCCCATCGTGTGAAGACAAACACAGAGGTGAAGAAGGAGACTCAGGTGAGGTTGCCTGCCCACTGTGCGGAGGTAAACGAAGGGCGACTCGGGTGAGGTCTCCCACCCACCGTGTGGAGGTAAATGAAGGGTGACTCGGGTGAGGTTGCCCGCCTGTCGACAAGGTTCGGTTGTGAAGTTTGGTTGGTAGCTCATGTGAGGGTGCGCCCGCCTGACTTGGGCAAGAAAATCTTGGTTATCACACAGAGGTGTGAGAAGTTGTAAATTTGGCTAAGTATGAAACTTGGTGTTTCCAGGTATACTTGTAAAGCTTTGTAACATTGAAAGATTGTATAATATAATATTCAGGCAGACTCATTGTTCAGGGAGTTGCCCCTCCCTTTATACTGTGCAATTGTGTTCTCTTGTATAATTGATGATGATAATAAATGTGTATGGGTGTTCATTGGTATAAAGGAAACATAATAATTACTTGGTTGCAAAAAACAAACTAAGTAGACTAAAGGTTAGGCGTATTCCATGAACATAAGTATTGGTGAAAAGAAAGTGTTCGGTGGTGCCGCACCTCACCAAAAGCAGTTGAAAGACTACCGTCGGCCTGGGGGCATGAGAGTTGGTATCAGAGCTAGGTGAAGGGCTTATCAGAGCAGGGTTGCTTGTGACGAAGTGACAGATGGTATTGAAGCTGATTCAGGGTTGAAGAAGCTTGACAGTTGATGATAGGTACTTGCAGGTGAAGGAAGTTGTTTCACATACAAGTGGAACAAGGGCTGGTTCATGTTTTGTAGGGAACTTGGAGAAGGCTAAAAGGCAAAGATGGTGGATGAACGTACGACAGGTGAATCTAGCCATAATGCAAGTGAAGTCCTTTGGTACAAAGTGTTGGAAAAAATGGATCGATGGAGTTATAATTGGGTTTCGATGAAAGTTGAGAACATGGAGATTCGGGAAGGTTGTACAGAACTAAGGAGGGAACTTGAAGAACTCAAGAGACAATGCAGAAGTACGATAGATGGTGAACTCAAGGAACTTGATGACGAGATCCGACAAAGTGGTCTTGGTCTTCAAGAGCTCTTGGATGAAAGAGCTTGGTTAAGGAAGAAAAGTGCCATGGTAGAAGCCGAAGTCAAGCAAATTGAGGAGGAGATAAAGGAGAAGCTTCTTGGTAATAAGGCCACTGAAATTGAGCAGGAAGATCTTGACTACATTGGCAGAATAGGAAATCACTACCGAGAAAATCCAGAGGATGTTCAGAAGCTTAGTTCTATGGAGGTAGTCAATGGATACTTGGTTGGTGCACTTGAGCAGAATGCGATGGAGGACAAGCTTGAAGGAAATCAAGCTAGACCAGGATCGAGTTGCTTAGAAGAGCCAAGCAAGGAAGTGAAGTACCTTAGGAGGAATGTCAAGTTGGAGCACAAGCCAATTGACACTTCTGAGGTTGAATTCTTGAAGAAGGTTTTTGATGTAAGACACAAGATAAAGCCGACAGAATGAGGTGATGCCTTGAAGCTGATTTTTTTGCAAGTGATCGTGAAGGGCAAGAGATTTGCAGCTTTGGTGGATACGGGAGCTACTCATAGCTTCTTAAGCAGGAAAGCAACAAAGTCTTTTGGGAAGAAAGCAAAGATGGAGATGGAATGGAGTGCTTTCAAAGCAGTCAACTCTACCATGAAAGTTGTTGTAGGTGTGATGGAAAACACTCAGGTAAGAGTGGGATCGTGGTTTGGAAAGTTGGACTTGAGGATCGTGGACATGGATGATCATTCTATGGTGTTAGGGCAAGATTTCATGAGGCTTGCACAAGCCATACCGATGATGGACAGGGACATTCTCTTGATCACAGCTGAAGGAAGAACTATGTTGGTTCCGATGAATAGAAGGAGTTGCTTGGGGTATAGACCAAGGATGAATTCTATGACTTGTATCCAAAAGATCCGAATGTGAAGCATGAGGATGTGGAGCAAAGAGGACTTGGGAGTATGACTCAAACAAAAAAGGAAGGGAAGTTGATTGACTTCGTTGCAAGAGCGAGGAAGGATGAAGTAAGTGGGAGATCAATCTCACGAACCTTGGAGCACTTGACAGAGACATCTTCTACTGATGATCTTCAGTGCAGTTGCAAATGAAGGGAGTTTGAGTACAACTTCAGAGGCAGTGGTTGGAGAGGATTACGAAGGTAGAGATCCGGCTGGTATAGTGGAATTTTGCAGGAATGCTATGGGCATATATGACTTTCAGTTGAAAAAGGACAAGCTTGGGGAGCTTGGGTGTACATGTGAGGAGATTGAGGCTATGCACAAATACTGGAGGACACAACATCAATCTAATACATGGGTGGGTGAGAGTTAGGGGGGAAACTTCGTGGCCCTTCTTTTTTTATAGACAACCTTGGAGATGGGTTGGTGTGGAGGCCTTAGTAGGAAGGAACCACACCAACTTAGCAAGGGGCCTTGGGAGGAGGCTCCTTTATGACAGATTGCAGACTTGGATGCATATGCCCAGATGTTGGGATGGAGTCTACATGGGTTAGACATCATGGACAACTAGAGTCATGGACATCAGGTTGGAGACATGGAGCATGACAGTTTATGCAGGGACATTATGCAAGAGCATGTGTAGAGGTTTCATTCAAGGACATTTTACGGGGAATGCCAAAGCAAAGGATGTTGTGCAGATGTTGTTATGACATGGAGATGTATGAGCCAGTGGAGAGGTTGTACACTCTTGTGCAACAAGGCCATGGGCTGAACATGTTGCAGATGGGATGGAGTTTCCATGGACCTGAGCATGGGAATTGGAAAAATTCTTGATGAGTCCAAGATGTAGCAGAAGTAAGGGAAAGACTGATGGTATCATAAGGATGTGCATTCTTGTGGTTTGGGCGTATGGTTGGATTAGCTACCTAACTAGTTTGAGTCATGAGGGGTACCAGTGTGTAAAGTTATGTTGGCATCAATACAGGGCAATGTTGGCACATGATAGAAGTGTGTTGGCATCTGATGGAAGACTACAAGATGAGGATGACACATGATGGAGATGATAGTTCTACATATGTTGCAGCGATGTTTGCAGTGTGTGGAGGAGTTGATATCATGGATAAGACTGTTCATATATAAAAATCTTGATCTTGGTGGATGGCTACTAGGATGGTATGTTGTCGAGGACGACAACTATTTCAGGTGGGGGAGGATGTAAGGACCTGTGGTCCTTAGCACGCCCACCCGATGTGCGACCGAGTTCGGTGTTGAATGAGCGAAGGTGGAAATGGCAAAGTGCGAAGTCCTTGATGGAGGTGTGATGAACACATGTTATAATACGCATGAAAGGAGGACGAGCAAAGTGTTTATATGATGTGGAGAGCATGGGCTCAACCCACGAGCTGACCTATGATCCAAGCAAAGGCCAACATACATTATGATGGAATTGTGATGGAGTAGGGTTGTTCATTACAGGGAGGATGAGTCGACTTGGGCAACTCGACTCGCCCTTCCATCCGTATAAGTAAACAAATGCGTGGAGTCATTTGGCATCAATTCATTCGATCTTCACAATGCATACAAGAGAAGTGCGAGGTAGAAAGGTGAAGCCGCAGCCATAGAGGAGGCGCAACTCTATGCACCCATCCTTGGGCAAGGTCGCACGGTGAAACAACGCACAAGGTTGTATCAATAAAGGCACGGGTAGAGGTCGCCCACCATTCGGGTGAAGGCGCGGGTGAAAGCGCCGGTGTTCGGGTCGAACGCAGGTGAAGGCACCGGGCACTTAGTTGACACAGGTTCTTGGGTAGCTCAGGTGAGCGCCCACCCGTTGTGCGAAGACAAACATGGAGGTGAAGAAGGGGACTCCGGTGAGGTCGCCCGCCCATGGTGCGGAGGTAAACGAAGGGTGACTCGGGTGAGGTCTTCAGGCCGTTGACAAGGTTCGGTTGTGAAGTTTGTTTGGCAGCTCGTATGAGGGCGCGCCCTCCCGACTTGGGCAAGAAAAGCTTGGTTATCACACGAAGGTGTCAGAAGTTGTAAATTTGGCTAAGTATGAAACATGGTGTTTCCAAGTATACTTGTAAAGCTTCGTAACATTGAAAGATTGTATAATATATTATTCGGGCAGACTCATTGTTCAGGGAGTTTCCCCTCCCTTTATACTGTGCAATTGTGTTCTCTTGTATAATTGTTGATGATAATGGATGTGTATGGGTGTTCATCGATATAAAGGAAACATAATAATTACTTGGTTGCGAAAAACAAACTAAGTAGACTAATGGTTAGGCATAGTCCATGAACATAAGTATTGGTGAAAAGAAAGTGTTCGGTGGTGCTGCACCTCACCAAGAGAAATTGAAAGACTACCACCAACCTGGGGGCATAACAATCATAGCATCAAATTGGTTCAAGAATTCCATCCCCAGTATAGCTTCATAGTCATCTATCCGCACTATAGTGAAGTCGACTTTCCCTATCCACTCACCTAGTGTTGTGTCCACCTTTTCAGCTACACCAAGAACACAATCAGGAGGAGAATTCATTGTCTTCATTTGTGCCTTCACTGGTATAAATTTTAGCCTAATCCTTCTCACAGTATCTTCACTCATGAAGTTGTGAGTAGCCCCACTATCCACCATAGTGAGTATATCAGCACTCCCAATCTTCATCCAAACATACTCCAAATTGTTCCTCTCAGGATCTCTCCGAGAGACCACCTCTGTAGCAGTAGCAACACCAAGTATCTGCATCATCCCCACAGAAGCTTCTTCATTCTTTGTATTATATTGTGCAATAGCAGCCACTTTCGGTCTAGAATGACAATTCTTCACCGTATGTGGTTCAGAACATATCCAACACTTCAAGTCTTTCTTCGTCTTCGACTTATCATTTGATTTCGAAGCATCATCCTTCTTCTTCTCTTTTGGCTTATCGAAATTCTTCTTCTTATCATCAGAAATCTCATCATAATGCTCCACCAACCTGTCCACAACAGCAAAAGCTTCCTCAAGTGTTTTAATCTTCTACCTCTTCACTTCATTTCATGCCCAAGGATTCAATCCAATGATGAAGTTGAACACCTTGTCCCTCTCTGCCATGTCAGGAAGTTCTAGAACCACACTTGCAAACTCCTGTTGATATGTCTATAGGTTCCCTATCTACTTTATGAACTTAATATTCATCCTTGCTTCACACGTTTCATCCTGAGGATTGAAATGGGTCTGCAAAGCCTTCTTCATCTCATCCCATGAAGTAATGTCACCAGCACTGCCATTGGCAATATGATCCATCTTCCTTCGCCACTACATCTTAGCATCCTTTGTCAAGAGCTGAGCAGCTACCTTCACCTTCGTCTCATCGTCAGATAGACCCAATCATTCCAAGCATTGCTCCACGTCCCATAAAAAGTTGCCAAGAGTTTTCGTACTCTATGTACCATCATTAGATTCCGGTTCTTTGACTTTCACATGAGGCACTACTCCACCTAATTTATGCCTCACGGCCCTCTTCAACACCATGATCTCATCTCTGGCTTCGTCAAGAGATTTCTACAAGTTCACAATCTCTGTCAAGCCTCGATCTCTTGCCTATTCAATCTCCTTGACCTTCACTTCAAGTTGTGTACACATAAGATCAGTGTACTTGTGTTGAGTCCGGAGTTCATCGAGCTCTTCCCTCATCTTCGAATTGGCCTCTTGATCCTTCTCGACCAAGTCCATCTTCTTAGTCCAGTAAGCCTCTAATTCCTCCATCCTTTCCAACACCTTTTCAATGAATGCCATAGTAGCATCCTTCACAGCATGACTAGACCCAACCTGAGATTCACCTGCCATTGCTAACAATTTCCTTATTTGCGATCTAGTTTCAACCATCCTACAGCTTCACCAAGTTGCCTACAACCATGAACCAGCCCTTGTTCCACTTGTATGTGAAATAGCTTCCTTCACCTGCAAGTACCTCCTTCACTGTCACCAATTTCTAAGCTTCAACCGGCTTCTTGCAAGACTCCTCCAAGTCTTCGGTTTAGCTCTGATAAGCTCTTTACCGAGCTCTGATACTAGAGCTCGGCCTTTGCTTGGATCATAGGTCGGCCCGTGGGTTAAGCCCATGCTCTCCACATCATATAAACACTTCGCTCGTCCTCCTTTCATGCGTATTATAACATGTGTTCATCGCACCTTCGTCAAGGACTTCGCACTTTGCCTTTTCCACCTTCGCTCATTCAACACTGAACTCGGTCGAACATCAGGTGGGTGTGCCAAGGACCACAGGTCCTTACATCCTCCACCTGAAATCGTTGTCGTCCTCGACAACATCCCATCCTGGTAGCCATCCACCAAGATCAACATCTGTCTCACCCTCGGTCCATGATGTCAACTCCTCCACATACTGCAAACATCCCTGCAACATATTTAGAACTCCCATCTCCATCATGTGTCATCCCATCTTGTGAACTGTCCTCCTTGTCTGCCTGATGCCAACATCTCTCCATGCACTTCTAGACCCCATGTTTGAACTAGTTGGGTAGCTAATCCAACAGTCATGCTTAAGCCATGAGAGTGAACATCCTTATGCCTTCACCAGCCTATCTCGGATTCTGCCACATCCTGGACTCACCAAGAATCTCACCCATGCTTAGGTCCATGGAAACTCCATCCCATCTGCAACATGTCATGATGCTTGATGCCAAACCATCCCTGCACCATCTGCCATACCTGCTCAATCTGTTTCAAGGACTCACTGCCATGAGCAGCTAACAATGATCCCCATCTTCTATGTCCCCTAGGAAGATGTGGAGGGAGTAGAGCTTGAAGGCTCACCCTCACTAATAATCTCAATCCATCTGTCAGCATTCTCTATCTCCATCCTTTGTAGATAAGTGACCCAATCCTCCTCTCGAACATTCAGCCTCACATAAGCCTCCTCATCATCATCATCCTCAACCACTTCTAGCCTTCTTGAGTGTTGTTGGTGTGATGGAAAACACTCAGGTAAGAGTGGGATCATGGTTTGGAAAGTTGGGCTTGAGGATCGTGGACATGGATGATCATTCTATGGTGCTGGGGCAAGATTTCATGAGGCTCGCAAAAGCCATACCAATGGTATACAGGGGAATTCTCTTGATCATAGCTGAGGGAAGAATTATGATGGTTCTGATGAATAGGAGGAGTTGCTTGGGGTATAGACCGAGGATGAATTCTATGACTTTGTATCCCAAAGATCCGAATGTGAAGCATGAGGATGCGTAGCAAAGAGGACTTGGGAGTAGGACTCAAACAACAAAGGAAGGGAAGTTGATTGACTTCGTTGCAAGAGTGAGGAAGAATGAAGTGAGTGGGAGATCAATCTCATGAACCTTGAAGCACTTGACAGAGACATCTCCTACTAATGATCTTCACAATGGAGTTGCAAAAGAAGGGAGTCTGAGTACTACTTCAGAAGAAATGGTTGGAGAGGATTATGGAGGTAGAGATCCTGCTGGTATAGTGGACTTTTGCATGTATGCTATGGGAATATATTACTTTTACTTGACAAAAGCCAATCTTGGAGAGATTGGATGTACATGTGAGGAGGTTAACGCTGTGCACGGATACTTGAGGACACAACATCAATCTAATACATGGGTGGATGAGAGTCAGGGAGGAAACTTCCTAGCCCTCCTTTCTCTATAGACAACCTTGGAGATGGGTTGGTGCAGGGACCTTGATTGGAAGGGGCTGCACCAACTTAACCAAGGGGCCTTGGGAGGAGGCTTCTTTAGGACAGATTGCAGACTTGGATGCAAATGGCCAGATGTTGGGATGAAGTCTACATGGGTTGGACATCATGGAAAACTAGATTCATGGACATCAGGTTGGAAACATGGAGCATGACAGTTTATGCAGGGGCATTATGCAGAAGCATGTGTAGAGGTGTCATACATGGACATTCTATGGGGAATGCCGAAGCAAAGGATGTTATGCAGATGTTGTTGTGACATGTATGAGCCAGTGGAGAGGTTGTACACTCTTTTGCAACAAGGCCATGGGCTGAACATGTTACGGGTGGGATGGAGTTTCCATGGACTTGATCATGGGAATTGGATAGATTCTTGATGAGTCTGAGATGTAGCAAAAGTCAGGGAAAGACTGATGGTGGCATAAGGATGTGCATTCTTATGGTTTGGGCGTATGGTTGGATTAGCTACCCAAATAGTTCGAGTCATGAGGGGTACCAATGTGCATGGAGAGATGTTGGCATCAGGCAGACAAGGAGGATAGTTCACAGGATGGGACGACACATGATGGAGATGGGAGTTCCACATATGTTGCAGGGAAGTTTGCAGTATGTGGAGGAGTTGATATCTAAGACTGTTTGGATATAAAAATCTTGATCTTAGTGGATGGCTACCAGAATGGTATGTTGTCGAGGACGAAAACAATTTTAGGTGGAGGAGGATGTAAGGACCAGCAGTGCTTAGCACGCCCACCCGATGTGCGACCAAGTTCGGTGTTGAACGAGCGAAGGTGGAAAAGGCAAAGTGCGAAGTCATTGACGGAGGTGCGATGAAGTGTCTATATGATGTGGAGAGCATGGGCTCAACCCACGGGCCAACCTATGATCCAAGCAAAGACCGACATACATTATGATGGAATTGCGATTGAGTAGGGGCATTCATTACATGGAGGACGAGTCGGCTTGGGCAGCTCGACTCGCCCTTCCATCCGTATAAGTAAACAAATGCGTGGAGTTATTTGGCATCAATTCATTCGATCTTCACAACCCATACAAGAGAAGTGCGATGTAGAAAGGTGAAGCTGTAGCCATAGAGGAGGCGCAGCTCTATGCGCCCATCCTTGGGCAAGGCCATACGATGAAACATCGCACAAGGTTGTATCAGTGAAGGCGCGGGTAGAGGTCGCCCACCATTCGGGTGAAGGCGTGGGTGAAGGCGCCGATGTTTGGGTATAATGCGGGTGAAGGCGCCAGGCGCTGGTTGACATGGGTTCTTGGGTGGTTCGGGTGAGCACCCGCCTATCATGCAAAACATAACATGGTGGAGTTTGGTGTGACCGCCATGCGAAGGAGACGAGGGTGTCTTGGTGACTTGGTGGAGTCACCTGCCCATCGGCACAAGGTTCGGTTGTGAAGTGCGAAAGGCAGCTTGTGTGAGGGCGCGCCCACCCGACTTGGGCAAAGAATCTTGGTTATCACACGGAGGTGTGAGAAGTTGTAAATTTGGCTAAGTATGAAACTTGGTGTTTCTAAGTATACTTTTGAATCTATGTAATATTGAAAGATTGTATAATATATTGTACTCAAGCAAACTCATTGTTCAGGGAGTTGCCCCTCCCTTTATACTGTACAATTGTGTTCTCTTGTATAGTTGCTGATGATAATGAATGTGTATGGGTGTTCACTGGTATAAAGGAAACATAATAATACTTGGTTAAGAAACAAAAACTAAGTAGGATAAGTGGTTAGGCGTAGTCCATGAACATAAGTATTGGTGAAAAGGAAGTGTTCGGTGGTGCCGCACCTCGCCAAGAGTGGTTGAAAGACTACCGCCAGCCTGGGGGCATGATAGGCTTGGTCGTGACCTTAAATTTGGATAATAATAATAATAATAATAATAATAATACAAAATATCTAATTTATTTATAAGACTATTCATACGAGTTGTCTTTAGTGAGACTTTTTGAAATTTTTTCAAATGTGTTTTTCTAGTCTAATTTCTCTAAAATCTAGCAAGGTTCTATTGAAATCACAAAATTGATGGGTAACCTCTACACAATCGAAGTTCCCTAGGGTTTTTCACATTGTTGAAATCACAAGATTGATGGGTAACCTCTGCACATTTGAAGTTCCCTAGGGTTTTTCACAATGTTGAATCCATATATACAATGAAAAAATCAGTTTAAATAACACAAATAAAGATTTCACCTCAAATTTTTCTGTAAGATTTTGGCACGGAAAGTCGAAAAAATCGTACTAAAGACAACTACACTCAAAACGTGACCTTAAAATAGGATAATAATAATAATAATAAAAATACAAAATATGTAATTTTGTTTATAGGACTATTCATACGAATTGTCTTTAGTGAGACTTTTTGGAAGCTTTTCAGATGGGTTTTTCTAGTCTAATTTCTCTAAAATCTGGCAAGGTTTTATTGAAATCACAAGATTGATGGGTAACCTCTCCACAATAGAAGTTCCCTAGGGTTTTTCACAGTGTTGAATCCAAATATGCAGTGAAAAAATCAGTTTAAATAACACAAATCAAGATTTCACCTCAAAATTTTCTGCAAGATAATGGAATAGAAAGTCCAAAAAGTCGTACTAAAGACAACTATAGTGAAAAATAAGTTTAAATAACACAAATCAAGATTTCACCTCAATTTTTTCCGTAGGATTCCGACACTAGAAAGTCTACTAAAGACAACTCCTCATAACCTTATTTTCATTCAATTTAAGAAAATGTTTTTGTTTTTTAATAATAATTTCTAATAATATATTTTGTTTTATATAACATTTATTCATATTTAATAGATATCTATATTTATCAACATATATTTCTTATTTTGATAAATAAATTTTAATTTTATTAGTTTTTTTGGCTAATTAAAGTTGACTTTCTAACCTCTATTTTTTATTTTTTCTTTGAACTCTATGAAGCATCTCCACATTATTTATTTCTTGTTAGATTCGGTCTTCTATCTATTTCTTAACAATGAACCACAATGGAAGAATTAAAAAATTGACCCCAAAAATATTGTTGTGATTAATCTCAAAAAATCATTCTCTAAATATTATGAATCACAAAAACTTGAATTCGAAACCCCAAATCCTAAAATATATTCACGTATTTATTTAATTACTTCTTGATTCAACCGTTAAGGTAACTCATAAATTATAAATCCTTAAATCTTGATGGTAAATCATATTTAATTCCTCTAAGTTATAATGAAATCCTAGAATACATATAAATTATAAATCCTTAAATCTTGATGGTAAATCATATTTAATTGCTCTGAAATCCCATAATACATTTCATGTAGGTGAGTTTACACGGATGAATGTTAATTTAAAAATAATTCCCAATCTAAAATATCTATGCAATTTAATAAACCTTTCACAAAGTAAAATAAAATTTGGGTGAAATAAATTATATTTATGTTAGTCATCAAACCTCAAAATTTCCGGCCAAGGTGAAGGGTCATTGAAATTTAGATATTGGAGTTTCTTTTAGTCGAGGGTTCATAGAGTTGGAAATGCGTTAATGACCGAGGGAATCCAACCGTTAACATTGTTTTAGGTGAACAACAACTCTAGTTTCATATCATATCATAGCATCCAGTAGAGCGTTGGAGGGTGGGTGTATTAACTAACGCTCTTTCCCAACCCGACGACAACCACACATGTGAAGCGATGATTTCATAAAATGTTTCCATAATAAACTGAGCTTCTTATTCACATATTACAGAGAAGGTAGGTTCTATGCAAATAATTTTAACAAAATCTCATAAACTTCTTACGCCATTGGGTTGGGGTTGGGGTTAATAAATATATAAGATATAAACTTAGGTGTATTTCACAATGATAGTTGTAAAGATAAATAATCCTAAGGCCAAAAAATAAGTCAACCAAATCTTTCCGCCCAGTATTATTAGTGGTGTACATTATTATGGCATTTTAGTTAGTGCTATTAATCATTTATGTATATTTATATATGTGTGATAAATAACATTAAAAGAATAAAATAATAATAATAGCACCAGGGGTTTTATTTAATGAATTTAATAATGTTTTAGTGGTGTATATTATTATGACATTTTAGTTAGTGTTATTAATCATCTATGTATATTTATTATGTGTGATAAATAACATTAAAAGAATAATATAATAATAATAGCACCACGGGGCTTCACTCAATGGTGTTCGTGGCATATTAAACAATACCATTAATTTGACTACATATTAGAAAATACATCTAAAAATCACATTAACCCCCTCCTAATATGAACCCAATGCACCTTCCCAATTAAAAAAACCCCTACTTTCATTAGATATATAGGTATCCAATTTTTCATTAACATTTTGTGTACCCCTTTATATGTTTTAAATAACTTTGAGCTCCATTTTCTATACTTGCCAATATAAAAACCTTTTACCCCCTATATATCCCTCAATATATTATGTCATTTTTCCTCAATATATATCCCCCAATATGAATGCACGTGGTATGTTATTGCTCCCCAGTGAAGCCCTCGTGAATAACGCACACACTTTTATGGATATGAGACATTATCTAAATAACATAGAAAAATATCATTAACGTTCTTTTTCATGATTGAAGCTTTCTAATCCATTTTACTGATACAATTTTTGTGACTAGGGATAACATGTCAAATAGGATAAAGGATAATATGAGACAAAATCCCTAGAGGTGGTCATAAATTCGAAGAGGATTGAATTTAGCACCAACAATATCATAGGACAATAAAAAGTAGGGAAAACTCATCCCATTATCTCACTCGGCCTAGTGAGATTTCAGGAGTTGGTTAAGAGAAGCACAAAACATTTATGTGATCAGCAAGAACCATAGTTGTATTCTAATATAGGGTAAATGGATTGGTGGTTCAGGATGTCATGGGATATATATGTTGTATTGTAACACTTTATAGAAAAACATATGTTTGAAAAATCTTATTGGTTTTCCTAGTTTTTGGGTTTCCAAGATAAATATCAATGTTTATGTGTGTATTTTCCAATGCATTTTTTTTTGTTTTTTAAGAATAAATTTGCAGCAATTAATAGTATAAACCCTATGCAATGTGTTTGAATAAGAAATGTATTATGAGTGGATCAGTATACCAATTTATAGAAACACAATTCTTGGATTCCATATCTAGATCAACTAAGTATCAAAGGAATTGGAATAAAATTGATATGATAGAGGAGAAGAATAGGATAGTCATAATGGGAGAGATATACATAGCAAGCATAGACAAGTGAGACATTCATGTAAATGAACCTCCTTAAACTTATGTTGTCCTTTGTGTCCATATTTACCCACTACATTATCTATATGTTCTAAGTAATAATACAATAAAAATGTAAGGTTGTGAAAATATTGAGATATATTATACATGTGACGAAAAATTGAAAATCTAGTCATCCACTAGTCTATCCAACTCATTAATATTTTAGGTTAAGTATGATAATAAATGATAAATGTATTATGGGAAATGTTTATGCGTTTCTTATCCAATATATGTTTATGTGTGGGTTTGCATGTTTTCCTGATATTAACAATTTCTTTTTTATCATGGTAATTATTTTTTCTAAGTTATGTTATACTTTTTGATAGAATCTTACTATTGTTCAATCTATGTACTCCTTTAGTGCAACTCAAATACAACAAGTCCATATTTCCTTGCCTTGTTTCATGTGCATAATAGTGAAGGCATTAGGAGGATTTTGTAGCACTAACGTATCTTGGGGGACACAAAATAGTTATGTAGATAAAGGTAGAGGCATATGCATACCTTCAGGATACATGTGCCATCCCTATTTTGCAATTTTAGTTAGTTATAGTAGCTTTCCTAGAGTTGGCTAAAGCATAAATATTAAGGAGCGATTCAAGATTTAGGTAAGATCCAGGTTGCAAGGCGAGAGAGGTGCTCACTTTCATGAATGCACTCTCTCTTAGTGCATATTCTCTCTGGGAAATTTACTCATGCAAGATAGGAACACTTATCTAGGTGGTTAGGGTTTGACACTATAAAACTTTATGCAAGAAGTTCACACCTATCGTAAGCCCCTCTTCCTATGTTATAAAGAAACAAGGAAATCAACTATTATTTATTCAAGTTATATTATGTGAGCTAGGTTGTCAATGTAATCCCTATTTTAAATCAATAAATAGAGATGGGATTATTTGCTGCAATATTAACTTGTTTCCATAGTTTCCAATGTGACGTGTTGGTAGATTTAGAGTTCCATAATCTATTTTTTATATGTTTTAGTGTTTAATCATCTATAGGTTTGTTTAGG
This sequence comes from Pinus taeda, assembly GCA_000404065.3. NCBI lineage: Eukaryota > Viridiplantae > Streptophyta > Pinopsida > Pinales > Pinaceae > Pinus > Pinus taeda. Next base: position 132,339 of record APFE031148846.1, read on the forward strand.
AGTGTGGGAATACACACCATGATATGAAAATATAACATGGTATTAGGGATGTGCATCCAAAGTATTCCAAATCTATGTATGGAGTGTTATTTTCCATATCAGAGTGTATTCAAAGGATCTCAATAGATGCGATGCCCAAGAGACTCTAGATATTGGATAGTTCTATGCCTAAGATAGGAAGACAAACCTATGAGTAGTTGTGGGTGAGATGCCTATGTACCTCAAGTGATGAAGTATCGATCTACACCTGTAATAAGTTGTTGATTTGTTTTCTTGTAGATAATTTGTATGTTTGAGGTGTGTTTCAATACTTGTTAGAAAAACTAGTCTAAGTCTCAAAGAGTGTGATTAGTTAGAGGGTACTAGCAATTCTACACCTTGGAACTACATATTACAAAAAATGTTAGAGGAGACTGATGTTTGGGGAGTGGCAGAGATCCAAAACCTTATCCTCATCAAGAAGGTAAGTAGAGGAGGCAAAAAAGGATGACCTAAGTGGGGTCAAAGGGAAGAAAAAAGGAATATTAAGTTTTTCAAACTACGGAAAGAAAGATTAAGACATGTAAATTATTTCAAGTGCCATAAAATGGGTCCTGACACATCTCAGTGTATTGAATAGAAGGGAAAGGGAAATTAATAACAACAAAAACAAATTATGTGTAGTGAGTGAAAAAGTGTCTTATAGAGTGGGTGAATTAGTTTCCAAGCAAAAGCCTTATCCATGGTTTCATGTCTTTCCACTAACACTATCTCTAGTGTAGGGTACTATATGGATAGTAGATCATACATACACATGACCTTCAACAAGAAAGATTTCAGAAAATTACAAGAATAAGAGGTTGACATACAGGTGGAGTTGGGTAATGATGGTACAAATCTAATTACAAGAATGGGTTTTGTCTTAGTCTACATGTGATCAAGTGATGTTATTGAGTTAGATGATGTTTTGTATGTTCATGGTTTAACAAAGAAACCTCTTTTAGTTTCAATGATGACAAATCTTAGGTGGGTGGTTGGGTTTGATGATTAATGAGCTATTATGATGATCACAACTACATCCCTAGTCAATTTTTTTGCCAAAGGTATATGAGAAGGTGTCCTCTACAAGTGGCTTTTGGATTTGAGTAAAAAGGGAGCTTAACTAAATGACAGCAATGAATAGTGTGAGCTTTAACATAAGGGATTTGATCACTTGCAGTATGGACCATTACCTCTCTTGAAATACATGGTGTAGGTATAGTCGAACACCAAGATTGAGAAGACATGGATGTGCAAGGGTTTTACACATAACACACATGCCAGGACTTCATTCCCAATCATTTTATATAGAACAAGAGGGATTCTTGATCTGATCCATTTAACATCATTGATAGGTAACATTTCCCATGTTTCTTTTATTGATGTTTTTATAGAAAAAATTGGGTTTAATTTATGCGTACCAAGGATGGAGTATTTAATAAGATTCAAGAGTTTAAATCTCTTATGTGGAATCAAATAGGTAAGAATATTAAAGTGCTAAGGTTTGACAATGGGAGAAGAGCACACCTTTAAGGACATCAATGCTTTATGTAGTGAAGCAAGGATGAAGAGGGAGCTAACAATGCCTTAAAATGCTTAGCAAAATGGGTCTGTACTATGTAGGAAGGAATAATAAGTTCAACAAAGACATACCCAAGGTTGTGATTCATGATCTAGGTCTTCCATGTGTCTTTGGGTAGAAGCATGCAATACAAATGTCTGCATTTTGAACAAGTGTCATAGAATGTTGAAAGACAAGAGTGTAAAAGAAGATTTTGATGATGAGAAACCTCAAGTATTTCACTTTTGTGTATTTGGTTGTCCTACGCATATTCAAATCACTAATGAGAAGAGAACTAAATTGACACCTTATATTTCTTAAAAAAACAATAGTGAGATGAGATGTGAAATTTGATGAGCATGCATGGTCCTTTGATCTCAACAACCTGTTATGGAGGTTAAGGAGGAAGAAAAGCTTGTTGTCCCAAATGCCAATCTAAAAGAGAAGAATAAATCACATTTAGATCAACAACATTCCAATGAAACTTTATCTTCGTTTGATGCTAGCAATCAATACTATTACCTAGAATTCACTAGAGACATAGGAGCAAGTAACACCAAATATATATTTTTGAGTGAGTCATACCACTAAGAAATTTCCTAATTATCTTGCATTGATGACTTCTATTAAATCAAATCCTTTCAATTATGAAAAAGTAGTTGCAAACAAAGTATGGTAGGATGCCATGACAAAGCAATATAATTTATTTCTATAGAATGATGTCTAGGATATTGTTCCAAGACATGAAGGGAAATTTGTGACAGATTCTAGGTGATTGTACAAGGTAAAGTATGTGGTTTATGGAAACATAAAGAAGTACAAGGAAAAATTTATAGCAACTTGATTCTTTCAAAGAGAGGGAGTTGACTATGATGAGACTTTTATTCTTGTTGCCAACAACATTTCCATAAAAAAAATGTGTCTCTTGCATCATTGTTTGGATTTTATTTACACTAGAAGATGATAAAGACTACCTTTTTTAAGGTTTGATTGATAAGGAAGTATAAATTAATCAACCTAAGTTTTTGAAGTGCATGGGTCAAAAACCCATGTGTGAAGGTTGATGAAGGCCCTTTATCCATTGAAGTAGCCATCATGTGCATGGCACTTGTTACCCCCTCATATGGCATGAGGGTAAATTTTGTGATCCTCGTCACATGGTTGGATTTTCAAGATAACATACAAGGTTGTTGATAGATTGAGGTTACACACGCCTTCATTATTTCCTCAAAGATGATGCTTATGATTGATGATTTATGGATCACCTTCTTGGTATATTTTGATTATGAAGCCTTTTACCTCAACATGGTGTTTCATGTATGATGGTTCTAGCCCCCCAAGGGTTAGATACTAGCACTATGGGATGAAAGGTGGCTTATGTGTAAGTACTTGGTTCTCTCTTCATGGTTTCATCTATTTAGTTGATGGAGCTTTGAGGTTTATGGTTTCATTTGATACTTTGGTTGATGGTTGTGAAAGGTTATTTGTTACTGCTAGCAAACATTTGGTTCGGTACTCATGAAAAATTATGAAATCCCTTCATTTAAAACCAAGCATCACATTCAAGAATCCAAAAATTGTGATGCCATAGCTTTAAATGAATATGCCCTAAAAGAGGGTTCACTGATGCTTGTGGTTTGCTACATATAGGTCTACCAAGAAGATGTTTATAAAAGCCATGATCCATTAAAGGCAAAAGTCTAAGGTGGGATAACATTTTGGGCACATGATTACCTTGTTATCCTTTCTTATTGTACCTTCAATACATAATTAAAATTTTAGTGATGTTCCTTTAGAGGATTTAATGGCACAATTTCTATCTGGTCTGATATTGCAATACCCTCAAGAGATATATTATACAAGTGTGTCATAGTGTATATCCATTGAAGTTAGTAAGGAGTCTTCTCACTTAAACAAGGGAGTTGATCAAATCATGCACAATTTTTACAACAAATTAAGGTATGTGTAATAAAGAGCACACTTCAACATTCCTCTCAGACTTGTAAAATGGTACGTGTAATAACATATTGTGAAGAAGAGGTGCAAGTAATTTTTCCTTGTATTTAATGGAAATACAATGCAACAAAGTTTTTTTTTTTTCTATTATGTAACATGTCAAAAATAAAAATAAAAACAACCAAATTCTTCACATATGTAGTAAAATATGGTTGAAGGTGTGCTTTGAAATAGACTAAGACCAAATAATTATAGAGGGAAAAATGCCCTTGGGGAAAATCTAGGACTAAACAATAGAATGGTGGATTGTTGCCAAAAAGGGTGGCATATTAGGCACGTATTACCTCAAAACCTTGAAATAATAACACCATATGCTTGGCCTCAAGCCTAACCTTAGAACTGAACTCATAATAGCCAAGTGGAATGCACTAGCCATAGATGATATTTATTTATATATAATTATGATGATCAATAAGACCAAGGAAAACCTATCAAGTTGATCCAAATTTTGTGTATTTTAAGAAAGATTACAATGCTGCCCTATTCATTTTGTATTAAAAGGATGATGTGGCACTATCTTGTATAGTTTTATGGAGCATAGAATGCCCTCCTTTGTGGGTTTTCCTATGTTTGATTAATGTTACAACCTAGTACCCAAGTCATGATGTTGTTTTTACGCCATTAAAGGTTTCATATGCCCATGCTTTGGGGATGTATTTGATGTATATCCCACATATCGAGGAATTCTAATGGAGTCTTGCTTTCAGAATTGACATACCTCTGTAGGAGGATTTGGGGTTGTACATCTACTTTAGTAAGTTGTGGATGAATAGACTTGAAGAGCTTTTTATATGAGTTATATGATTGAAGGACCTCTTAAATGTTGCCTGTTTCGTTTGTGAGCGAAATGGACCATTGCTAGATGCATTATTTGCACAATTAGGTGTTGAGTAGGTTGTCATTAATGTCAAAGTGGGAGTAGTTGCAGGATGTTTGAGCTGGTGTGTAGCTAGTCATTGATGTCAAAACAAGAGAAGGAGCATGTATTAGGTAGATGAGAGGTTGTAGGAAATAAAACCTAGCCCTAGGGTTTGTGGTCTTAGATGATAGGCATACCTTGCTTTCATTGGCATTTATGGAGCAACAAATTAATGTGTTTGTCCTCATTACCCTCGCAAGCAGATTCTCCTCGTCATGTTGATTCTAGCATTTTGTGGAGATTCTCGTGGGCCTTCTAAGTTTGTGAGATATGCCCCATCAAAGTTTGTGACCCAACTTCTGGACCAAAACCCTAAAGGGGTGATGAATTTCACCATATAGTTGGTTAATGATGTGGCTTCATGGATAACAATGTAGAAACCTAGTAAAAACTCCGAAAGTAGATGACATGAGGGATTAACCTATGACACATATCATAAGTCTAAGAAAAAGCTCCATTAAAAAAAATATTAAAAATTCTATTGAAACACTTTTAAAAATAATAATAAATAAATAAATATAAAATAGAAAGATGGAAAAGAAATTGTGCACGGTCCAAAAGTTAATTTAAGATGGAGCTCCATGGTCCAAAAGTTAACTATGAAAGGCAAGTCAGATTCTCACCTTTCCAAATAAGAGGGAAATATTTTGCAGGAAATTTAAAATTAAATTTTGATAGTTGGCTCCTGAGTTGAAGTTGGCTACCCTAGATCCACACGTGTGGAGACTTCTCTCTGCAAGATGGTCGAAAATATTCTTAGCGGTTAGCATGAAATCAGAAAGCGTTTTGTCTCTGGTTTCGAAATTCTTATTGCAGGTGAATTTCGTATGAGGCATGGCGTAATTTTTTTAGGCATTGAAGAGTCGTGGGCTGGTCAAAATATCATGAAGAAATGTCGATGTTCTATTCAATTTATTTATGAAGATGAGGAGCAACATTTTTCCAAAATCATCTAGAACCCCTCTTTGTGCTAATCAGTGATAACGTTCAGGACATCAAAGTAACTTATATCTGAAATACATCCTTGGCCCTGTGGAGCGTATTGGATCAGACGATAAATATTGAACTTGTGGGTGTTTTCTGGCTTTGGTTTATAGGGTTTTGTTGGAGTTCCTTTTCTCTTGCAGATGAAACTCACACAGTCTTGAAGGAATAATTTCATCCTATGCCTGCGACCTTTTGTCGGTGCATTTGGAGCCTTAGGGATGTCGAATAAGTTGAGGTCCTTGAAACAACGGCATCACTGAACTTAATACTTTGTGGACCTATGGAGCTTTGGAAATCTGAACTAGGGGCATCACTCTAAGAAAACCATTTGATGGACCTATTTCAGTACTTGCACAACAACTGCGGCCTAAACACACAGAATTTGTATCTCTGAAACAAGAAAAATTCTGGAAACAGATTTGGGACCTATTTGATCTATTCGTAGATATCCTCTGATTTGAAGTAGCCATCTCTATAGCATTTGTGATCGAGTAATGGAATAGTTGCAGCCCTGAGAAGTATTAATAAATTATACGACAAGGAGAACATTTTGGAGCAACATACTTTTGAAGACAATCTTCTGTGATATTTCTTCGATGATATCTTTCTGAGGAAATATAGAGTCTTTTATGCAGACCTAAAGATCCTATACAAGAGGTTGAACACTAATGCAGCTTTGGACCAAAATCATTCTTGGTAGCCGGAGTTGATCGGCCTTTGAGAACAATCCTTCTCAGCCTCAGGAAAACGAATTTCATCACCAAAAGGGCAGGCCGAATTCAATCTCTTTAGAGGTTGAATTGCCCAGATCTATGTAAATTTCCTCTTTTTGACAGATCATAGGAAGAGATCCTCTTGTTTATTGAACATCTGTGTGGATTACTGAACATATAGATATGTGAGCATTCACTCTGTGCATTGAGTTAGATCAACTGTCTATACCTCTGAAGTTTGATATCTGTGGCTGTGCGTTGGAATAAAAGGATCATTTTGTCATGACCAAATTGTGAAGTGCGTTGAATTGATTGGAGCCGCACATGATCAATAGTATTCCTATTGGGTATAAGTACAAAATGTGGACATGGTCATACCTCAATATGATTTGATCTGTTGGGAATCAAAATAAACATGTATAATACTCCTCTGAAGTCACTCCTACGCTGGTTTGAAGACAAGATCTGGTGATTCAATGTAGAGCTGCATTCGATCACGCTGACACCAAATTTATCTCCTTCAGTCGGAAGGTTGAACCACCTGGATGACAAGTATTGGTTCTAAGGAGATGCTACATGCATTTAAGTTGAATACATATTCGAAGTTGCGGGATATGTGAGGCTTGTTTTATTTTGATAATCCATTGCGTTGACAACATAAGCCTGAATTGCGTTTTATTATCAACTATCAAGGATTTTGTTGTCATAGTAAAAAAAAGTGGAGGAAATTGACCAAAGGTTACGTAGAAGGCTGGTGCATAGTAATATTATACCAAGGACAATTGTTGTTATTCTGTAGATATCTTTCTGAGATAAAACTTGAAGTCTGAACTTGCATATAAATCTTTCTTTAATCTGAAGGTTACAAGTATGTTGTGTTGAGTTGCTCAAAGTTCTACATATAGTATTCCTCATAAGCCATAATAGCTTATGCTATGTGGTAAAGTTGAATAGGTGGCAAAATAAAATATTCTTGTTTATGTGAGGGATTATTGTACACTAAATTGAAGTTTACATCTTGGGCTGTGAGCACATGTATATTGCCAGAGTTACAGTCCCTTCATCTTACATATTAAGATCATTTGAGCAGAACTAAGCAGGAGGATGATAAGGCCCTCATTGGTGCAGTGACATGGAACTAAGCCATCTAGTGATATCTGAAGAGTCTACATATGTGTCAGACCTTAGTAAGCAGTGAAATAAGTGGATCCAGTGTTTTGGTGCCTTGTGTGTCAAAAGAGGTTGATATGGTAATATGTATCTAAGGTTGATGCAGAAGAATGACAATAGTATTGATTACATTAAGGGAAACAACTAGGGTTTGGCATAACAACAGTAGCAATAAGTAGTTGTGGAACGATGAAGTGCAGAAGTGGCAGTAGTAAGAGTGGCATTAGTAGAAGCAACATGTTTTTGTAGCAGTAGTTGATTGACTCATCATAATTGGGCCATTATCCCTAGTATGGGAGCTCAACTTGCTGGGAGCATTTTCTTCCTTCCAACTTGCTGGTAAACCTTGGGAGTCTTGCACTTCCTTCCAGTTCACCTAGTAAATGTTGTATGTATCTCATACACAATAGAGCTTTAATTAAATCAAAATACTTGTGCACTATCTAGTTGATGTCATGATTGTTTTTATGTTTATGATCTTCATCCCCTGAACATTATTTGATTAACTAATTAGTTGAAAAATAAAAAGGGAAATATTGATTCACCCCATCTCAGTATTTCCAACATTAGGAAGAAAATATAACCCTTGGATAGGAACTTGAAGCCAAACTCTGAATTGGGAAGCCTTTGTACCCACTTTGGAGACCACTCATCAGCTTGTGTGTCTACATTGGAGGTTTCTTAGAGGTTTGTGGACAACAAATTAGAAGACTTGTGAAGCAAGTTATGCAGTTGAAGAAGCCTTTAGAAGTTGGATGCCACACCAACACCCTATTTTTCCCTTCAATTGGGGAGAAGGGCCATTATTGCGTGATTATGCCCATAGAATTTGTTCATGTGGCTTTAGAAGCCTCAATTTGTATTATTTAGATTAATTAACTTGTAAAGAGAGCCTTTAGACCCTCCTTATGTTAATTTATATTACTTTAGCTTAAAAATTTATTGTTTTATTGTGAGGGAAGTTGAGGGCATCTTCTATAAATAGAAGTGCACTTCCTCTCATTTTCACATGAAGTTTTTAAGAGAAATCCCATAAAAATATGAAATTTAGTGATGTTTCCTTGTAAATTTTGGCTTTGGATATTTTAGAGAGCCAAATTGTCCTGGGAAGACATGTTTTGAATGCGGGGAATTTCTTTGGTTGATGAAGTGATTCTTGGTTGAATAGTGATGTTTTATTGTGAGTATTATCTTCCATTTTGCATGTTGTTGAAATTTGGGGTTTTCGTGTGCCATGTTACCACAAAATCTAGCAGACCTAGTGCAAAGCTTCACTAATCAATCTAGGTCTTATGGAAACAAAGATCAACCACCACTATCACCTCAATGACCTCTCTCCTTTCGTTCTATGGTTGGATGTTAATCTCTACAAGGGAGGCTTCCTTGGTAAGAATTGGTTACATGTCTAGAGTTCCAAGCCAAAAGGCTCTCTAGAAAGCTTGCAGATAAATCTCCCACCGTAAGAAGTCACTAGGGTTTCTAAGAGAGGCTATTTGATCTTCCACCCTCTTCAAATGAATACTATCATTGGCCTCCCCTTCTTTGATTCCATTTCCCAATTGAATAGAGGAACTAGTCTACTTATGTTGATCATTTCAAAATTTTCCCCTTTTCTCTACTTCTTGGTGAATAGGGTTAGGGTTCAGTGTAAATTTGCATTTAATAGCAATATTTTTCATATATGTTGTTGTTCTTTAAGTGTAAAATGCTTTTAATAATACTTGAAAAACATTCTAGCATTTGTTTCATGTTTCACCCCAAATTTAGGGCTAACTTCTAGGGTTTATGTTTTGGTCTATACATTTTTCAACATATCCCTTGCTCAACTCTTTGATAACCTTCAATCATTTATTCATCTCATCACTTTTAGGCTATATCTTTGTTGTTATATGCTTTTACATGCTATAAATTTGCATATTATAAAAACCCTAGCTTATAACAACTTCATTCTAGTTTATTGGGGTTGGTGGAAAGTGTACTTGAACACTCGTAACTCTTATCTTAGACTTCATTGTTTTACTGATACCTTCTCCCATAACCATTAAACTCTTATCAATTATGAACCTTGGGTGTTAGCATGGAGCTGGGTTACACGTTTTGGCAAGAGAAAGCGCATTTAAGTGAAACAAAGAGAGCTCGATCGAGCCCCTTGAGTGCTAAAAAAATTGCTCAATCTAGGATTTAAAACTAGCCCTCCATCGAGCATTATGTCTTGATCAAACTCTAACACTTATCGAGCTCTAACACTCCATTGAGCTTTAGGGATCGATTGAGCTCTAATGCTCGATCAAGCTCAAGTTTTCTATTACAACACATGGTAGTGGTCTGCGCATGTCATTTCTGCATAAACTGTGGACAAACAGGAGCTCTACCAAGTTATTGGAGCTCGATTGAGCGATTGAATGATAGAGCAACCCAACCAATCTCGCCAACAATGCTGCCAACCTCCCACAGGCTTAAGCAAAGGTAGGTTTCCTATTCTTTTTGTCTTTTTTAGTTAATTTTTGTTACAAAATTAAATAAATTAATTTGAAAAAAAAACATGAAAACTACAAAAAGTCACCAAAAACCCCTTCAAAACAAAAAAAACAACTTAGAAAACCATATAAAACAACTTAGAAAACGCTTCGAAACCACCAAAAGAACTATACTTTAGGTTTTAATTTTTTTCTTACTTCTAATGGTAGCATGTTTATTATGCATATTTTCTGATTTTGAATGGTAAAAACATTATTTTCTAATTATTTTAGGTTTTACAACTTTTAGTTAGGAATTTGGGAAATCAATTTTCAATTATTTTTGTTATTTTAAATGTATTTTAAATTTCTAACAAATTTAATTGAAAATATACCCGAAAAAACTCCAAACAGAAAACAATCAAATTATAACCAATAAATAAATAAATTAGGAGTTTGAGATTGACATGATGAATATGGTTGCTCACGGTGAACCTATATTTATCAAATAAGAAATTTTATTTTATTTTATTATTTTACGCTTAAATTAATTTATATTTTAAATATTTTTTTAATAATAATATAAGTACAATTAGTTTTAAAAATTAATTACTTAAAAATACAATATTAATCTTTAAAATTAAAAAAAAAAAAAAATTAATATTATATATATATATATATATATATATAATATATATATATATATATATATATATATATATATATAACTTAGTTATATATAATATTTAACTATAACATCACATAGCTATACATTATAGTTCTATATATAAAATATAACTTAACATAGTTCTATAACTATTTAACACAACATAAAGTTGTTGAGAGATCTTTCGTAAAAATCACATAAAGAAACTGTAAGTCAACGCTTTTCGAACCATCTAGTGTAGTTCAACTTCAAGACAAGATGAAGAATAAGATCATGGCATTAGATTAAATAGATGAAGAGAGATGTTTTCTAGCCGTTAGAATATAACAACTAGTTTTGACTAAAAAATTATCATTAATTAATAAACATTTTTTAAAATTAAATTAAAGTAATAGATGGAAATTAGTTGTAAATAGAAAATTAAATTAATTTTGTTATTATTATTTTAATCAAAATGAAGGTCACTAATAATGATGATGATGATGATGATTAACATCCACGAAGACCAATGTGGTCTATTGGACCTCAAGAAAAGAGAGTCTAATTGTCATTCTTCAAAATCTTGTTTCTGTGATCAAGGAGCAAGGAAAGAAGTGTTCCAAGATCGCTATAGTTGGCTTGGCTTAATAAGCCAAGAATATTGGAGGTGTGGTTGATGATAGGGAATTGAGAGCAGATGTGGGCAAGAATCGGGCATTCTAAGAGGAAGTGTTTTTCATCTTCCACCTTCTTAGTATCACATATCTGACAAATTCTATCATTCCAGGAGTCCTGGGAGTAGACCATCGCCCAGTCTCACTTCAAAGCTCATGAGAGTTAGTTCTAATCCTAGCGATGTTCATTTTCTTCTTAGTGCTAGTCAACATAGAGATAATTTTGGTTATCAAGGGTGGGGTTGATCACCTCCTTATAGTACCTTAACTTCCTTTTACCCTCCATCTCCTTAGCATTCCACATCTTGTCCTTAAAACTGGAGGTATTAGTATCTTTGATATTGTCCTTGCTTCCCATGGTGATCTCCTCCTTAATACCCCAAAGGTTGAGCCAAGACTGAGCATCTTGATGCCACCCGTGCTAGAGGCGCAAGTGGGGGTTTTGACTAAAGTTAGAAGCAATTTTTGGGAGCCTCTTGGATTCCATATTGTGAAGCTTCCTCTTATACATAAGATATCTAAACATAACCGCACTTTCAATGGGGGACATGCCAGATTCGATCAAGAGGTAGGATAGAGAGTATTTCCCTTGATCTTGAGGTTATAGGTTATGAATTGCTTTTGGATCATCTCAATCTTTCTCGACGACTCTCTAGATATACTGCACCCCCAAACTTCACGTCCATATAAGATAACAGGGTTGATGAGAGTCTCAAAGAGGAACCCTTTTTTACTCCAAATCTAAAGACTGGGTGACTTACAATTGTTTTCAAGCTCATAATAAGCTTTCCAAGCTCTAGAAATTCTTTTCTCGATGCTATAATTCTAGTTGAGCTTATAAGGAAAGTCAATACCTAAATATTTATAAGAAGAAACCTACTCAAGGCAATGGTTATCATAGACAAAACTACATGGGTGATCTTCTTGGATTTAATGATCACGACTTTAGTATTGTCGGTATTAACTATCATACCCATCTCTTGAGTAGGTAAATCCTCTCTGCGGATAGAGACGACCCCTCTAGCCCAATGATGGGGTCTAGCAATAAACGAGACAATCTACAAGACACTTTCTTATATTACAATCGAAATAAGAGAAGAGGAAGGAGGCTTACCTTGCTCTAATGCTATAATGCACTCCTTTGTTGAAGATCTTAACCACTTGCTCCTCAGGCTTAGTCCTTGCTACTCATAGCGTTTGAATACATGCACAAGAGGCCAAAGACACGACAAAGCATAAAAGTGCAACAAGCATAATCAAATGTAATCCACTTAACAGGTTAAGGAGCATTAAGATAAATGAAGTATTAACATAAGCATTTATGGAAAGTGAACGAGCAGTTGTATATATTAATAAACAAAAGAGGAAGCATACAACCCAGGCCTTGATGTTAGTAGCCCTCCTTGAATGATTGTCCAAGTCAAAGCTCAAGCTCTCCAAGCACTCCTCCAAGCCAAAGTGAATAGCATGTAGGCACTACCTCAGCATAAGGATGAAAATAATTAGAAACCAACCATTTGGGAATGGAGGGGATGAATTTATAGGCAGTTAGTGGGAGTTAGGATCTCACTAAATATGGGGGAAGGTCCTTGTTGTACAGGTAAATCCCCTCTGCAGACAGAGGCGATCCCACTAGCCTAAATGGGGTCTAGCAACAATCAAACAACGCTAACACGCAGGTTCCTAATTGCAAAGTAAAGGCCAATGATGAGAGCCTACCTCGAATCCAACGCTAGTATTCATAGAAGAGTCAACGCTTCCGTTCTTTCGCTTCAACTGGTCACAATCCTCACGATCCTCGTGAATAGACACCTGCACATGCAAAGAACAAGATAAATACAAGCATAAAATCCAAGAAATACAACTATGTATCAGTCAGAAAGGATACAACTCAAACATCATAATAAAGACACATGAGTGGAACCATAATGATAGTTGTCTATTATTATTGATAAACAAAAGAGAATACAACCAAGCTCTGACGTCAAATCCTCCTTTGGCTGGGTGATCAACAACACATGCCTTGCAAACTTGTAGGGGATGGGAACAAGCCTCTCTCTCCTTGATTATTTGGACATGGATCTCCTCCTTAAAGATGTAGCCTTATGGGGATGAACAAGGCCTCTTATAACATGAGCTTAGCAATTCTCAGACTTTGGAACTTAGAATTTGGAGCTTGAAAAGTAGAATTACTAACTAGCTTGTTAAAGACAAAGGAACAAGATTATATAGAGGTAGGAGGAGTAGATAAGACCATCCACTTGATTCATGGGATTGTTCTTATCATTAGGAAGCTTCCATGAGAGGTGGAGAACTACTTCCCTCCTTGGGAGATTCGAAGCCCAACTGAACTAATTCAAACTGGAATCAGTTCATGGATAGGTTAGAAGGAACCTTCAGAAGTTTGTTTGTTAAAAACTTTACCCAACTGGGTTGGCGCTAGTGCGGCTCTGAGACAGAGCGCCAGCTGGCGCACCCTCTTTGGAGGATTTCCCCCATTGGCATGAGTGATACACTGTGGAACAATGCCAATGGAGAAAGGGCTATATTTTTGGGTATTTTGCAGAAGGTGTCTTTAGGGCATATGAAGTACATACTCTAAGGGATACAGTGTAAGTGTTTTCAAGTCATGCCACTTCTCACAGGTCCCGAAATAGGTCCTCCAATGTATGGGAGAAGGGGTAACACAGACGGTGACAAAATATTGTGTAACAGATGCCCCCTAAAGCATGAAGCCTGAGAGAGAGAGGGGTGAAGTGCTTTACAAGAACATGGTCGACTGAAAACACGGCCGCTAGAGAACCTGCACGAAGTACAACTGATATCTCAAATACATGATGTACATGGTATGGGCATAGCCATCCATAGCAGAGTACATAAAAAATCTGGATCCCAGGTATGGACGCAGCCATCCGATGAGGATCAATGAATAGACTCAGGCATGGTCGCAGCCATCCAATGAATGAGTCATGTATTGATGATAATAATCCACAAAATGCAACCTGGATCTCAACATACAAAATCCAGGGTCTTGCGCTCCATCTCGACTCGAACAAAGTATAAGTTCAAGCATGCGAATATAGGAGTTGAAGTCGAACATGTGAGAACATCATCTGATTACCAGTCAATGATGAAAACTGTTAACAGACGTGAGAGGTACCACCAATAATGACAATGGTCCTCAAGGTACTATAGGTACAATCCACGGAATGTGAATCAGTGAGCTGGCGTCGAACACCCGTAGAATCATCTGATCGGAGGCCAATGATGAAAACCTCGCGTCGAATACGAAGAACCTACCATTGAGGCATGCAGGCTCCAAGGTACCTGAAGGGAGTCTCTAAGTCAACTTCCTGGATAATGAGCTAAAGTTGATAGGAAGTGACCTTGATCGAGGGTGGGCCATGATGTTTCCTACATCATCGACACGAGACAGAGAAGGATAAAATGTTTTGTGTGAGGTATCAGAGGGAGGTCGAGTATTTTGCAGAGGTCAACTTCTCTTGAACATATCGGCGGCACGACAGTGGACTTGCTAGTATTTGACATCAAATGATCAAGGGTCATGGTGACAAGGCGATGAGCAGATGAATGGTCAAACAGGATAACCCAAACCCACGGAGGCAACTGTGAAACAAGATGAGATGTCCCCACCCAGACACGAATGCAGACGAGTGCCATGTTCAAGAGCAACATACTGTCGACACGACGATGATTACGGTTCCTTTATTCCCCCACCATTTCTGGCGAGTACCCCGGTTATTTTTGGATGACAAGCTTGACGGGGATATCATATGCTTGAGAGGCATCATTTCGACGGAATCCGATGTCATTAAATTTTAACGAGTCTGACAAAGGAAAAACTCGACGTCTTTTCATGTTTAGAGAGTTTGAAAAGACAATGAAAAGGAAACTCCAGGGGTGTCCTTTTTCGTAAAGTTGTGTCTCTCGAGTCCGAAAAAGTATAAAACCATGCTCGAAAGAACCGTCCAATCATTACGACCGAGGAGTACTTTTCACAAGTAGTGACTCTGATTTGAAAAAGTAAAAAAGCGATCAAAACCACATCGCTCCATGACCATTAACGAACCAAAAACGACAAGGGTCCGACAATATTTTCGTTTTTAAATAGTCGGAAAAGGGTTTAAAGACAACTGCCTCTCATGTCCGTTTAACGAGTCAAGAGGATCAACTCGGCATTCTTTTCCCGTTTAGAGAGTCAAAAAAGAGCAAAAGATGACTCCAAAGTGACTTTTTCGTGTATTTACTGAGTCCGAAAAAGTATAAAATATAACTCGTTTCGCCATGAAAGCTGCAACAACACCTGTCGCTGCACAAGAAATTGGTATAAAATCCATTTTCGACACAAATATTCATAAAAATATTCATAAAATGACTTTTTAAAACCTATTAGGGGCCAAAAAGTTATAAAATGGTGAAAATGGTAAAATAAAAATTACTTTTCACCTTTTACCTTTGGAGAGCGACATTAGGGCTTTTTGGAGTGCGATCTTCAGTTGGCGATTGCGACAAATCCAGTGGACCATTTCGAGCGCTGTTAGTGTCAGGTAAGAGGTCTTGTCCTTAGTTCCATTTTCATCCATTTAGAATTTGTTTTTAGTTGCATTTTCATCTCCTATGGGGAGGATTTTGAATTTAGGGGTTGTGTCCATTGGCACGGGTTTCGGGCACGGACCCACGCCAATGGGGCAAGTTTCCCATAGGGCGCGCGCCCATGGGTGCGACTGTTTTAGAAACAGTCGCGCCAACGGCCGCGCACATTTTTTGGCAAGTTTTAACAAATTCAAACCCTTTTAACCTGCAATTTCAAGTTACTTAAGAGTCTAATTGATTATTTTGGCTTGTATTTGCAGGGAAATCCACAAAAATGGTGATTGTATGGAAGGAACGGGAACATGACCAAGTGGACTCATTGGCTTTAGCGGATGAGGATTGCATGGAATCTCTCAGAGCGTGTGGGCTCAAAAAATATTTCATGCTATCCTATTTGCGAGCTCAGCTAGAACTCTTGCAGTATCTGATCGACTTGTGGGATGTAGAGGAACAGGTGTTCCGGATACGGGACCAGGTGCTGGAGTTGGACGTGTCTGATGTCTACTTCCTGACTGGATTGTCGCGATGAGGGCCGATGCCTCGATTGACTGGGAGCAGGCCATCTGGAGAGAAGATGGATGAGGTGAAGGCTCGAGTTTGCCCGGAGGCAAAATATGGGCAGGGCAGTTCGAAGGTGGATATCCCCACTGTTCAGGACCTGACACTGAGAGCATCGCTATTCACTTTTACATGAGCTGCGGGGGCATAAGCACCCCATGAAGCTACGAAGAATCACCTGTTATTAGCAATGGAGTGCCTTATCCCAACGATCTTCAATTGGACGTCAGCTGTGACAACCAATATGAAGAGGTAGCTGACAAAGGCCAAGCAGGGCAAGCTGTAACAGTTCGGGTACAGTTCCATCTTGGTGACGTTCTTCTTGGAACGTGTGCCAAGCTTCTAGGGCCAAGGGGCCTTTGTAGCAGACCCAGCACCTCGAGAGCTGAGGATGGCTTGATGGGCGGCACTGATGCTGAGGGGTGGTGGCGGCTAGCAGATGTCCTTTAGACCTGAGTTCTTCGGGTGGCTTCGCCGCCAACTGATAGTGGTGGAAGACTAGTCGTATGCGGGGACAAACTTCACCGGAGACTCTGACCTTCCCCTGCCGGAGGGAGAGGACTGGGACGAGGAGATTGGTACGTCCTCATTTTTGTTTGATTTTGTGTTTTTATGATTTTTTTTGTTAGTACATGCTTGTCCTAATGACCTTTATATGCACATGCAGACGTTGGCCCAGAGCATCCAGCTGGCATGTCTCCCATTGCGAGGAGACATCCAGTAGCAGCAGCAGCAGGAGCAGATCCTCAGGAGGAGGGTGGTGACAGAGGGGAGCTCATCCAGAACCTCGAGGCTATCACTCGAGGGATCCCAAATTATGCTCGGCTAGAGGATGTCCCGTTAGCGTACCAGAGGCACACAATGGAGGTGCCAGCTCGCATCCACCAGCTCCTGAGGTGTCTAGTGCGAGCAGTGACGTGCTACCATGAGAACCACCGAGACTAGATATCTAGGCTTTTCCTTTCATGCATATTTTTTGAGAGACATGTTGTCTCCAGATGTATTCAGACAAACATGTATTATTTTTTGATGATGCATGGGGTGCAAACATTTTGGACACACATATATATATACATATGTTTTATGGTTAATTGTACTTTATGCTTCTTGTGTTATGTCCAATTACATGTTATGCAAATGCTTGTCCAACACATAATTAGCTAATGCATCGGTTAACGTATTAAGTCTTCTCAGAATATGCTGATAAGTAATGAAATCAAAATCCCTTTCTAATAACTTAACACGTAAATACAACCTTAAAATCCGATGATCTCTGACGGAATAATGCCCGTTGAGTTGGTGGACTACAAGCTGAGAGTCCAAGTTCACAACCAATGTGCGAATGCCGAGGTTAATCGCCTCAGCTAATAATTCAATCACAACACTATATTCAGCAACATTGTTCATTGTACAACCTAGACAAACCCCTTGAATGTCTACTAACTCACCATGAGGATCGTAGATCACCCATGCCGCAGATGACAAGATGCGTGTACTTCAGGAAGCACCATCAGCGAAACCAACGTAAGGCGATCCAGACATCTGTTCAAGAAGAAAAAGACACAATAAGTGGCAATCATGCCAACATACGAAGTCAAAAATATAAAAAACATGCACACACAACACACTTGCTGAAAGCACACGTATATACAAAAAGAGAGTGCATGGACTCATGCATAGTATTTTTCAGATAAAGCCCATTTCGGGGCTTATCTAGGGGATTGCCATCATAATCAATAAGCTCGTAGGCGCCTTTTTGCAAAACTCTTTTCACAATGTAGGGCCCATGCCACATAGGCTCGAATGTTCTTGCCCCCAGCTTATCGTTAGCTTGATCATAGAGCAGTACTAAGTCTCCCTCAATGAAAGAGTGGGGGTTAACAGTATTATCGAAGTGAGTTTTTACTCGCTTCTTCTGAGCTTCAATAGCTAAGGAGGCTAGACGACGAGTCTCGTCCAGCTGTTCTAAGTAAAGAAGACGCTCTTCTACTGGAGTAGTATCATGGAGAAATTCGACGACTATATTTAATGAAGGAATCTCACACTCAATAGGAAGGGTCACCTCCAGTCCGTAAACTAACTGAAAAGGAGTGAAACCGGTGGCATCTTTCATGGAGGTACAGTAGGCCCACAAAGCAGAGAACAACATCAGATGCCAATTGGACTTATGCATGCCAACAATTCGTTGAAGCATCGTGACCAAAACCTTGTTCACAGCTTCCACTTGACCTTTTTCCTGAGGATAGTACGGGGTCGAACTATCATGCCTAAGGCCCAACTGGGTTGTTAACTCGGTCATGATGTGATTATGAAAATGCTTTCCGTGATCAGTGACAATGGCTTGGGGTACTCCAAACCGCGAAATAACATGGTTGAACAAAAACGACGCCGCGGTGTGACCATCTTTAGACAATGTAGGCATTGCCTCGGCCCATTTCGTGAAATAATCAACAGCAATGATGATGTACCCATGCCCCTCGGCCGAGCGAGGGTTACAGGTCATATAATCGATGCCCCATTTGGCAAAAGGGCCAATGGTTACAATGGGATGCAGTGGAGCAGGGGGTGCATGCATCTTCCGTTGGTAAATCTAGCACTCATGACACGAACGGACATCAAGAATGCAATCCTTGAAAATGGAGGGCTAGAAATAGCCAACATGGAGGATTTTCTGTGCGGTGGCATATCCAGACATGTGACCACCACATGCACCAGAGTGGCAGTCATTCAAAACTCTCTCTGCTTCTTCGAAAGTCAAGCATCGGCGAAGAACATAATCAACACCGAGACGGTACAGGGTGTCCCCAACGATGCGATATGGTTGGGCTTGATGTCGGATCTGTTGGCGAGCATACTTAGAGGTCTCGGGATGGAAGGAGGACGTCTGCAAGTAGACAATAATATCCCCATACCAGGGATCAAGGGTGCTAATGAGGAAGATAGTTTCGTCTAGAATGGAATCCTCAAACTGAGAGGAGGCAACAGTAGATGGAAAGAAACACAACAACTCAGTGAAGACAAGTGATTTCTTAGACTTGGTAGCAGTAAATTCCAAGTCAAACTCTTGGAGGATGACTGTCCACTTCGAGTATTTGGCCCCCAACAACTAGCGTGACAGAATGTAGGTCATAGGGTTGCAATCAGAGATCACTGTCATGGTACGCAACAAGATGTAATGACGGGAGCCTTGAACAATGCAAACAACAGCGATTTCGATGTAGTTGAGCTCGACGGGACTCAACGGCATCTCCTTGCCCCACGATTCTATCTAGTCGATGGGGGGAAGGACCCAAGGATCAGAACGAACCGAAATCTTACTGATGGAGGTGAGGTTTGGAGGTGGGAGCGAAAAAACACCCATGAGGGTGGGATCTTTGAAGAGCCCGGCTCCCACACTCTCGAAAGGGATGGAGGTATGCTCCACGAAAGGCATATTGCCTTCAGAAGAAGAAGCGAAGAAGGAGAGCTAGTCTACCGTGACAATTTTCCCCTGGTGAGGGAAACGAATGACACGGAAGAGGGACGAAGCCACGGCACGCATGGCATATGTCCAACTCCAGCCCAAAAGGAGGTTGTAAGTAAGATTTGCGTCAACGACCTCAACTTCTACTTCAATGATTTTCCCTTCTAAAGTAATCGGCAATCGTTGAAGGATACCATAGGGACGAGATTCTCTCCCATCAAAGGCTTCCAGCATCATGGGAGACTGGCTCAAAGTCGGAGACCCGATCGCTTTCCAACAAGCAATAGACATGATGCAAGTTGACGTGCCTTCATCAATAACTTTACGATGGATCGTTTTCGAATTGATGACGACTTGTATGAGAAAGGTGATCTGATGAGGCAGCTTTGGGACATGGCTCTCGAGATCAAAGGTGATCAAATCTGAATCTGCCGGTTCGATGCCACCGATGGTCGATAGCAGGGACTTCCTCTGAGGGGGGCAACTCTGGAGAACTTCTAAAGCAGACATAGCCAACGGAGCCTGCGCTAAGTCCTCAACTATGCTATAGTGTTGGGAAGCACGAGCATTTGGGTTGTAAGATGATCTCCGGAGTACTCCTTTGGGAGGGGGTCAGATTGTCATCTCGGTACTAGGTCTCTTGATGTGGAGCGGACCAGAACTGGACGAAGGAGCGCTTGAGGGAACCTCGGGCTCCTTCCTGGCGGACGACGGATACTCCTTTGTTCGAGTCGTTACATGAACGGGAATGGATCTAGCCATGAAGACTTGGGAACCAAAGGGAGAAGAAGACGAAGATGGATCAGCCACCATGTGAGTCTGTTGAGAGGGGAAAGGTTCTTTAAGAACTGCAGGAATCCCAGGAGCGCCTTTCAACAAACAACTAACCTCGGACCGCTTTGGGTAGTCTTTGGTATGGTGATCCTCATCGCAGATGAGACAAGGATACTTCAGTTTACGCTTGGCTCCTTCCTCAGATGGAGGTTTGGAGGAATCCTGTTTACGTTGCTCAGACTTATTCTTTGCTTTCCCCTTTTTCTTTCCTTTCGAGGCCTTATTCGCCATGGTGGACTAGACGGCGTTTACCTCGGAAGTACTTCCAGAATTTGAACCACCTTGAGAATTGTTTTCGTTAGAAGCATTCAATTTTTGCTTCCCAGGGTTCGAGGATGATTTTTTGGACGATGGATTCACAGAGCCAATAACTCCATCAACGGATGGCTTTGGTGGAGCCTTGGATGTACCGAGTCTTGGGGCATCAGGCAAATACTCATATAAAGTACCTGACTGAGAATAAACTAAGTCAAGGTACTGGGCACGCACGATATCTTGCTCTTCAGTCACACAAGCTCCCATAGCGATGTCTCGTACGATCTTGGGGACAAAGGAAGTTGTGAACCAGTCGGTGAGGAGTTGATCAGGGATCCAACACTTGATCAACCGACGATTCCTTCTCCATTCATGTATATGATCAGAGACGTGTGTAGCCTTGTCCTGCTTGAGAGACGTAAGGAGATGCGTCCTCGTCTCGTACCGAATGGGTAACTGAAAATGAGTGAGGAATGCCATTGCCAATGAATTGAAATCTTGAAAAGACGCACGGGTCAATTCAATGTACCATTTAGCAGCGGAGCCGGTGAGAGTCCTTTGGAACAGGCGAAGCTAAACCAAATCATCAAGCCATGAATTGGACGAACACCAATGGTGATAAGTCATTACATGGGCTTGAGGATCCTCTCCAGATTTGCCGTCGAATTTGGGACAATCGTCGGGTATCTTAGTTGGAACTGGTGGCCATTGTGGATTATGCAAGATAGGATCATTGGTTAATTTCGACACATCGGGCAGTTCCAACGTTGCTAGAAATGGTAGTTGTGGGTTGAATGACATCTGTGGATATGAGGTAGGGCCAGAGTTCCATCTAGTTGCTGGTTGGCCCCATTGACCTTGTCCGGACGGACCAGGTCCAAAAGGACCTTGTCCATAGGAACTCTGTCCATAAGGGTTATATCCATAACTGGATGGTTGATTTTGGATCTGCCCCCCAGTGCCCCATTGGTTACCATACTGACCTGCAGGAGCAACATTTGGTTGCTGAAAATTTTGATAAGGGGTGGCCTGCGGCTGTTGATAATTTTGATACAGGGAAAATTGATTTTTCCCCTGGGGTTGCTGGTATCCATACGGTTGCTGGGCTCCATATTGAGCCTGGGAACCAGTCTGCGTTTGATAAGAAGGTTGGGATTGATACCCACCTTGCGGCTGGAGACCAGTTTGATTCTGGGGTTGGTAACTCGGTTGAGCTTGAGAAGCAGGAACCATCTGCATGCCCAGTTGAGCAAGCCCAGAGAGATATCCTTGAGAAGACTGAGGTTGGGCCATATGGCCAAAAGGTTGTCCTGGTTGGATCTGAGACAGACCTACTTGCCTAGAAGGTTGAGCTTGCTGGGTGTTTGGTTGTCCTTGCGCAACCGAAGGTTGTCCTTGCAGACCAGATGGCTGACTAGGTTGAGTAGCGGGCTGGCCTTGCTGCATGTAAGGCTGGCCACCCTGCCTAGAAGGGTACCCTTGCTGGGTTCCAGGTTGTCCTTGTTGCGCGTAAGGTTGTCCTGGATTCCCATAGGGTTGACCCGAAGGGTATCCCTGCTGGACTCCAGGTTGTCCTTGTTGAGCATAAGGTTGTCCTGTGTTTCCAGAAGGTTGCCCAAGATAGGTAAAAGACGGACCACCAGAGGCCGAAGGTTGTCCCTGGGAGGGTTGTCCTTGCGAGCCTCCAGGTTGCCCTGGATAGGTTTGGCCATAATACTGCTGCCCATAATTAGGTTGCGTGTAGGATGGCTGACCTTGGTATGATGGTCCTTGATACAGCTGCCCTTGATCCGGATGGAATTGGCCACCACTATAACTAGTGGTATCCCAAGCAACATTCAACGAATTGAAGACTCAACCGCAGGTTGGGCTAGCAAGGAGGTATACAAATGATGACCTATAGGGTCATAATAGGGGCCTTGCACGCCTGGATTTTGGACAGCATGCAAGTATTGAGAATATGCCCCCTGCTGAAATGGCATCAGAAGAAGGCGAGGCATTGCTTGCAGGGTGAACAACTCTGGCAGCATGTTCTGATTGACCACTATGTACTGGACCACGGGATGGGCTGGAAATAGTAGTTACGATGGAAGATGCCATAACGGCACTAGCAACTGGAGTCGATGATGAGACATAAATGGTCAGATTGGTCAGAACTGACGTGACAGAGGTATGGTGAACTTGGGAAACAAAAGATCCCGTAGTGGGAACGATGTTATTATCCCACATAGAAGAGAAATTCCTAGAGCCCATGGCATCCCTCAGAGATCTATAGTGCGCAGGCACTGTAATACCGAGAGGTGTAACAGTGTAGGGCATAGATATGACCGGGGATGTGGCCGGGATAGGAGTCTCAATACTTGACATAACAGGTGTTCCACTCGATACAGGATATGTGTCTTCCATATCAGAAGAAGCCATCGGGGTTGAAACACCAGTAGGAGTAGAGGGATAATCCTCTTCGTAAGGCTCCCAAACAGGGTTCCAAAACAAATCGTGAAGTTCGTCCTCTGGAGCATGAGAGTTCAATGGTTGGACACTTGGAATAACAGGGAAAGTGTCACCACAAACCAGTGTCTCAGGAGAAACAGAAGAAGGAGACCCTTGGTCACTCGGGACGGGAGACGGGATCGATGGATCCGCTAGGATGTTCGAATTCAAAAAATCCTAGACAAGCTAATGATAAAAGACCCTACTCAAAACTAACGCAAACAAGATCTTACAAGGTAAATGTAATCGTGGTCGAATAAATTTTTAAGACATTAGGACACAACTTGACCTTTTCATGTTTTAAGAGTCGAGAAAAGGACAAAATATGACTCTAGTTGCCTTCGAATATTTAGTGAGCCTGAAGTGACAAATGCTCAAGTGAGCCTTTTCTTTTAAGGAGTCCGAAAAGGATCAAAAAGTGACTACTCTGGAGAAACTAGGCAAGGGGTTTACCAAACAATCTGTAAAACTGCATATACACCTTAGCAATCATATGAAAGCCAAGGACTTTCCGTATGACAGTCAATCTTCCCGAATGCTGTGTTCGGTGCGTTACGGGCTGTAAGGCGGCAAACATGGCTTCATGTGGATCAAGGATGATAATATAGTGGAGTCTCCCCATATATACGCGACGGTACGTGGGAGCACAAGTCCGTAGTAGACCACAGTTGAGTCACACAAGGAGGAATCACCCAATCTTAAGTGAAAACAAAAGTGACTAGGTTTAACGACACCGGAGCACATCTCTAGCCTAGACCTCTAGAATGTGAGCACTATGTTCCAATGCGTTTTTAAGTTCATTTGATTTATTTTAAAGTTAATCTTGAGTTAAGTTTCAGTTTTCAGGTCCTACCATATGTAATTTCTCAAAATCCCTAAATGCAATCTATATCCCAAAACATGTCATTCCATTCGATGAATGCTAATTACAAGAGAGTTAGAGAGATTTCATGCAAATGAAACGATCACAAACAACAAAGAGTTTCCCTAATGCAGCTAATGCAAATCAATAAACTTTTATTTTAAGATTACTAATTCACTAATCGAAATGAAAAGTCCTAACTTTCATTAACTGGTTCAAAGCAAAAGAGATTTTTCTTTTCGATAATGGCAAAATGCACTAAAGAGCTTTTTGAGAAATAATACGAACAAATTCTAACCAATACACACACGTTCAGTTCCTCAAAACACAAATCAAACATCCAAAGAATCAAAAAGGTCCTAAGGACAACAATGAGCCATGTGATCTGGGCTCAAAGTGAGACGAAGCATAATTCAAGTGAAGACGAAGCAAATCACCTAAACAACGCAACGCAATGATTTACAACTACCAAACAAGTGTAAGGGAGCAAACAAGAGAGTCGACTAGACAACAAAAAGATCAAAACACCTTAGGAAGGCTCGATTCACAAGGCCACTAGATGCCCTAGGGATAGAAATGCGAAATCGGTAGAAAAAGGTAAACACCCAAAGGGTAGCAATCGAAACCAGTCAAATCACACTCCAACACACTCCAGTAGTCTAATAAAGGTACTTAGGACAAAACCAAAGCTCAAAAAGTTGAGAACCAAGCAAACTTCAAAAGTTTACAGGCCTGGCGCGACTGTCAGGATACAACTAGCACCTTTCAGGGATTGGCGCGGGTTGTAAGTGTGCAACATGCGCCAACTGGCGCGACTGTTACGCTATAAAATAGAACCAACCGAGTTTTCTATGGGAAAAATAAAAAACAAAAAAGCCAAGGCTAAACCAGCAATACCTAAGTACTCTCAAGAGGAAAAACAACACAGGTATCCAACCCAGCAAGCTAAACAGGCAGGAGAAACCAAGGAAACAATCAAGGAACAAGGCTAGTCCCAAGTCATTCAGTTTGCAAACCAAACTGGAGATGAACTGAAGTAGCATTGATCTACTTCGCTAATGCAAAGCAATAGCGTTTCGAAGGCTATCTGGCCAGACTTCAGGCTCCGTCTAATAGTTTACAAATCAAACAACAAGACAAGATAAACAAACAAGGCAAAAGCCAACTCCCCAGCGGAGTTGCCAAATTGTTGTACAGGTAAATCCCCTCTGCGGACAAAGGCGATCCCACTATCCTAAATTGGGTCTAGCAACAATCAAAAAGCGCTAACACGTAGGTTCCTAATTGCAAAGTAAAGGCCAATGATGAGAGCCTACCTCGAATCCAACGCTAGTATTCATAGAAGAGTCGTCGCTTCCGTTCTTTTACTTCAACTGGTGACAATCCTCACAATCCTCGTGAATAGACACCTGCACATGCAAAGAACAAGACAAATACAAGCATAAAATCCAAGAAATGCAACTATGTATCAGTCAGAAAGGATACAACTCAAACATCATTATAAAGACACATGAGTGGAACCATAATGATAGTCATCTATTATTATTGATAAAACAAAAGAGAATACAACCAAGTTCTGACGTCAAATCCTCGTTTGGCTGGGTGAATCAGCAACACATGCCCTGCAAAGCTTGTAGGATGGGAATAAACCTCTCTCTCCTTGATCACTTGGACATGGATCTCTTCCTTAAAGATTTAGCCTCATAGGGATACACAAGACCTCTTGCAAGATGAGCTTAGCAATCCTTAGACTTTGGGAGCTTGAAAAGTAGAATTATCAACCAAGAATTACCAACTAGCTTGTCAAAGGGGAAAGAACAAGCTTATATAGAGATAGGAGGAGTAGATAAGATCATCCACTTGATTCATGGGATTGTCCTTATCATTAGGAAGCTTCCATGAGAGGTGGAGAACTACTTCCCTCCTTGGGAGATACAAAGCCCAACTGAACCAACTAGAACTGGAATTAGTTCATGGATAAGGTGGAAGGAACCTTCGGAAGTTTGATTGTTAAAAACTTTACCCAACTGGGTTAGCGCTAGTGCGACTCTGAGACAGAGCGCCAGATGGCGTGCCCTCTTTGGAGGATTTACCCCATTGGCGCAAGTAATACATTGTGGAACAGCGCCAATGGAGAAAGGGCTATATTTTTTGGTATTTTGCAGAAGGTGTCTTCAGGGCACATGGAGTACATACTTTAAGGGATACAAATCAGGTGTTTTCAAGTTATGTCACTTCTCACAGGTTCTGGAATAGGTCCTCCAATGTACGGGAGAAGGGGTAACAGGGACGGTGACAAAATATTGTGTAATAGGCAGTTTTGAGGCTCAACAATGATATTCCATCCTATTCCAGGATTCCATTGTTATGTCCTAAACCTTGTCTCTGATTTTATCCAAATCGCCTTTAGTGAGAACCATTAGTGTGATTTATTTATTTTTATTCACCTTATGCTTCTTTCTGCTCTTAATGGTATCTTCGCCTTGGATCTTTCTTTTCTCTATTGCAGTTTTCTTTATTTCTGCCTTTTCTTCCATTTCTGCCTCCTTAGTCATATCCTCGCCTCCTTGAGGATCCTCCTCATGGTCTTCTTCATCATGGTGTTCTTTTTCATGGCATTCTTCTTCCTCTTCCTCTTCCTCTTCCTCTACTTCCTGCTCCTTGTGTTTTCCACTGGCTTTGCCATGGTGCAAAGTGTCCAACTCTTCTTCTTATATTGCGTTGTCTCCTACTTCCTTGAGTGGAGTCATCTATTATGTGGGCCATGTCTATATTACTTCTACCATATCATCCTATTTGACCATATATGGAAATGCATGCCATTCCTTCTTTGGGTCTCTTCTTGCCTATATGTACAATTTATGAAAATCTTCCTTGAACCTCAACACAAGGTTGTACTGTTTGTGCAAACTCGGTGAAAGGCATGGATGATGGTTTACTAACATGTGTAGATCCATTTTATATAATATGAATAATATTCTATTCTCCCACGCTCACGATGCTTGATTTGTATGCCACAATGAAACATACCTCATAGCCTCACATACATCTTCTTCTATCAGAGGAAACTAAGTATCCTTCGGCTCCTTCCATGCCAACATACAAATAATCAAGATTAACCAGGCATAATGGAAAGATGTACCTTTCTCCTAGACCTCACGGTAGTCTTCCAAGAATTCATTGCATAAGTATCCAACCCAGTTATACTAGACTCCATGTTGAAAATAGCAAAAAGAAATGCTAAAAATAGAAGTGCTAAAAGTAGCACTACTATAAATAGAAGTTTGAGTACCAGTGTTGGACATAGAAAAAAGAAATGAAAAATGGAAGTGCTAAAAATAGCATTGCTATAAATAGCATTTTGGGTTAGATTCCAATTTTAGTTAGTCCCTAAACTAAAATTGAGAAGTAAAATTCGAATTTGAGCTTAGCAGATGTTTGTAAAATAATTAATTAATTCATCTTGAGTTAATTAGTTGTAGAAAACCAAACATGAAGTCTTTGTGGGGACATGCAATAGTTATCACATTAATTGAGGAATTTATCCCTTAGTTAAAGAGATAAGGATGAGTTGTAATTATTTAGCTTAGTTAACTGAGTTAAGTCCAGTTAGATTAGTTCCAACAGTTTGTGGAATTAATTGTGAGTTCAGTTAGTTAATGCATGCATGCATGTAACTGCTGCACTTTAGATAACT
>APFE031148846.1:160636-189602 GCA_000404065.3 Pinus taeda
GGGATGAGCTTGGAAGTGTAGGGATCATGACAACCAATGATGACATGGTGAGTCTTGCACTCCTCGGTCTTCCTGAGAGCTGGCATAGCTACCAAGACTCGGTTAATGGAAGAGAAAAACTACCATATTGGGAATGACTTTGGTCGAATCTAATGCAGGAGGAGATAAGAAGAAGCACCAGAGATGGATCCTCATCAAAGCAAGATGATGAGGAAAATCTAGCCTTAGCAAGTAAGGCAAGGAAAGGGAAAGGGAAGGTGTCCCATCCCAAATCCAGTTCTTCCCATGGAGGGGAGAAGTTTGACAAATCAAAAGTGTGATGCTTTCATTATCATGAAGTGGGCCACTTGCTACAAATTGTCCACTCAAGAAATCCAGCATGGGATCCAAGGAAGGATATGAAGGTGAGGCATTGGCCTCACAGTTCGAGTTGGATTTCGCCCTCTTCACGTGCATGGTTTCATCCATAGTGGGTTGTGGTCAGTTTATTGACAGTGGAGCTTCTTTCCACATGACCGGCGACAAGAGTTTGTTCAGTACCTTGGAGGAGAAAGATCTCCAGATACTCATAGCAACGGGTAATGATGAAAAGTATAGTGTCTAAAGTGTAGGCACGGTTGTTTTTCAGAGGGAGCATGGAGCTCGCATTACCTTGACCGATGTCAAGTATGTACCAGGACTGAGGAAAAATTTGGTGTCGATCGCAATGCTAGAAGACAAAGGCTATGATGTAGTCTTCAATAAGGGAAAGGTTTTCCTTCGACACATCACCACGAGACAGGTGAAGTAGATCAGTTCACGAGTCAAGAAACTATATGCTCTTGAGGTTCAAGATGCATGCAAAGCCTTGAGGAGCAAGGCAACTGATGGAGACTTGGTGGTTGAGAGGGAGAGTACATTACCTCTCAACATGCAGCGCCAGAAGAAGTCTCAAACAATTATGGAGGAGCCATAATTGGTGAAGCAGCTTCAAGAGGTTGTGGAGCAGCCACAACTAGAGAAGCCAAGAGGAGACAAAGTGGAGGCATCCACTCATGCAGAGGCCTCCACTAGGGGGGGATTTCGAGCCAAGTGGGCAGAGGAATCACATGCATCCATACCTCCAAGTCGGAGGTGGGGAGATGTGGAGTGACAATCCCAAGAAGGTTGGAATAGGGGAAATATCATTAAGGTACCCAACATCTTTGATTAGAGCTTACTACGGGAGCCCCAATGAGGAGTAGCAGGACTGGCTGAGTGGGTAGAGACAGATGCAAATGGAGCGGTAGAGAGAGCTACAATGCAGGAGTCCCAAGACTGTGCAGAGCTAGCAAACTGCAACAATGCGAGATGCACAGGAGTGTTGCACCAGTGTAGGATGGCACAGAGAGGTGTGCAATGGTGCGAGATGCATGGAGTGTTGTAGCAGCTTAGAGGTTAGAGAGGGAGCACTTGTCAGCAGCAGATGGAGCTTCAGCATTAGAGGATGTTTCTAGCCCAACAGGAAGGTTAGTTGGGAGTTTTTTTGTTTCTAGAGTTGTTGGAGTAACAACACTTGGAAGAAGTGTTTCATGCAGAACATTCAAAAGGTTCAGGATTGGGTTTGAGTTGAATGCATTTCTTATTGAGAGGGAGCATTGAAATTAGCAACAAGAAATGCTAAAAATAGAAGTGCAAAAAATAGCACTACTATAAATAGCAGTTCGGGTACTAGTGTTGGACATAGAAACAAGGAATGAAAAATGGAAGTTCTAAAAATAGCATTGTTATAAATAGCATTACGGGTTAGATTCCAATTTTAGTGTTGGGTAGCGGAAGCCCCACGCAATGGTTAGGGGGTTCGAAGCTCGAAGGTTTGGGTAAAGATGGGGGACAGACTCCCATGAAAGCGCGGAGCACGAATTATAATAGGTTGAGTCAAAGGGTAGTCCGCCCAGAAAATAATGTAAAAAAATGTAAATAGAGTCATCCCACGCAGGGGTCATGGACCAAGGAAGGGTATAAATAGAGCGAGGCTCTATGGGTAGAAAAAGTTAAGTTTTGATGGTGAATCTTAAATATGAAATGTAATGGGTTTTTGAAGAAGATTGTCTGAAGTGTCTGTAAGTCTGAGTCAAGGGTTGGGGTAGTAGATAGAGGCTTTGCAGCTATGTGCGTAGAGGCCTAGAAAGTCCACAGCTATGTGCGTGTTCCCCTACAACTGAGTGCGCAGGGCGGATCTGGATGTATTGAGGATAAGTGGAAATAAAGATAAGTTTCTTCTGAAAATTATGTATCTGACTTTCATAATATCTGTTTAATTAATCTGCTTATTGTATGAATGTATGTAAATCGGGTTCATTTTAAATGCGCGAATCAGTTGCGTTGGTTAAATGTTTTCTTAAAGACCCTGTTGAATAGATCTGATTTATAACCGCATCCTCCAGTAGAATAGCGCACTAATAAGAACGATATAATCAATCTGGATCTATGCAAATACCGAGTAGCGTGGAGTTGTAGACCAGTGCGCGAAACCTCTAGACCATATCTAAACATCCCTAGAGTGTGGAAACATGGTTCCAGCACCCTCCTCTGCTACCCCAGGTGAGACCTCAGTCCGCGCTCCGTGGGCTGTTGCCGAAAGGGCCAGTAGCTGCGGGATTTGTTTGGCTAAATAACTCTTCCGAACCTGGGTTAGGCCCATATAAGCCAACAAATGGTTTTGTTGTTGGGACCGAGATCTACCTAAGGGGTGTCTAATGTGCGAACAATGGAATTCTACCAAGAAAGAGCTTGAAGAGTGGTGGGATCTAAAGCTTCACGAGTTCATAGTTCAGGAAAATGGAAATCCGCGAATATCAGAGGAAGATTGGCTAGACCGATATATATTCACAGACATTCACGAGATCTTCTTTGCGTCATTCCTGGTAGAGTTGTACGAGTGGATCGCAAGGCTAGCTGATAGCATGGGAAAGTGCATATTGGACCAGCCTATTGTGTGGACCCCGGAACTAGTGCGCCAGCTAGAAGCCACTAAGGATAAGATCAAACACGCAATAGATCATTGGCTAGATCAAGTAATTGGAGGATTTATCACTGAATTCGCGATAGATACAACCGTAAGTTACAGTGAAGCAAAAAGGAAATTTCTCCAAGGACTACGAGGTAAGTACATCAAATCATTGAATACCTGGATTAAGATGCTATTGTGCAAAAAATAGATTATGCGCGTATATTGATGTCTGGAGTAACGCGGAGCGAAAGGGGTTATCAAGGAGCAGGAGGAGTAGAGAATAGCCCTCTGATTTCTAGCTCATGGGAGAGTGAGGAAGATCTCACTAGGTTCTCGCCCGGAAGTGCAGTCCGATTGATTAAAGAACACTTCCAACTATTACCACCTCCATCTACACTACCATTCGCTTCATGCACATCGAGTCCATCCACACCAACTCCACCTCCACCCACACCTCCACCACCAAAAGCTGGGATGGTGACCGCAGTCAAGCTACCCACATTTTAGGGTCTAGGGAATGAATAGCCAAGTCGGTTCTAGTTTGTGATAAACTCTGTATGGGACGTGCAAGGCATAACGGATGAAAACATCAAAAATGCTACACTGGTCAGTGCACTATAGGACCGCGCACTGACATGGTACATAAAATACTCAACCAACCATCTGAATGAGGGAATAACAACGATCCAGGATGCGCTTAATAAAGAGTTTGGCCGACCAAAGTCTGAAGCCCAGTCGGTCATTGGGTTCAAGGAGATAGCAATGTTCCCTGGTGAAACTCCGTGGGATCTGGACCAAAGGTTAAAAAGTACTATTCGCGAAGCTAACATGACTTTGAAAGATGGGCAGCATTGTGCATGGTTTGTTGCATCATTGACACCCCATCTAAGGATGCCTTTGTCACAACATAAGATCTTAACCCAAGTCGAGGCACTAGAGCCAGCAATGAGGTTACACGCGACCCCAAAACTTGAGTCTGGAAGTGCAAAGTTTGAAGCAAGGAAGAGTGTCTTGACCAGAGGTATGTCCGAAGGTAGGCTGTATTAAATGTAAGAGCCAAGCACACGACAAGGACCATTTCCCTGTCTTCGCGAACTATCTAGTGGGAGGTTGTCTGATGCAATTAAAAGTGGAGGTGCAAGCAGGACCAAGTGCCACGCCTGCGCTCTAGTGCACAATTTGCCAGGTGGGAGGGAAACATGCAACAGATAATTGCCACCTATTACAAAAGTATACCCAGACCTCACAACAGTTGTATTGCAACTTTTTTCGATCAGTGGGACATGATGAGTGAATCTGTCGAAGTTATGACTTAATGATAGAGAGAACCCCAGCCTACCGTGTTTCTGGGAAAACTAGTGTCTTTTCGATCTGCTAGTCCCACTAAGGTTGGCAGCTATCTTAGAAACAAACAATCAAAGAAATTTGTGATTTCCTTTATGTATGATAGATAAGAGAGAAGCAAGGGGACCAACCTAGATATTCCGCTTGACTCCTTGCTTGATTTCTCTATCCCTTGATAGAGCTTGCAACTCCTCTCCTACTTGTCCCGCTTAGAGAATACCTGTAGAGGAAAAGTAACAAAACACCATCAAAGCATCTCGATCTATAATATCATAAACAATGCAGAATCAGAAATACATTGAACATACAATTGCATTCACAAATAACAAGATTCACAAATACACGATTGTATGGAGGAAAACTCAAAGAACTTTATTAAAATAGAAGGGAGAATTACAACCCAGCGGTCTAACCCAGCATCATCCTCCCAGCATCAAAGCCCTCTTCACCTCATGAAAAGCAAGATCACCCACCAATAAAATGTCCCTTCTCAAAGATAAACTAAGAGCACTTCCTTACAAATTACAAAACTCCAGCCTCCAGATCTCTCAAATGAGGGATCCATTTATAGATTTCTGCAAAGGATGTGAGTCATCTCTGGGTTTTTGATTAGTGTCATTCCACTCGTAGTTCTTGGTTCCACTTGGAGATTTCATTGATCTCTTACTCATCCCTAGGCGAATTCAGAGAGGCAAGTGTCATAGGAGAAGTTTCTAGAAGATTCCATGAGCATTCACTTAGCAAACTGTCTCAGCCATTTGTCCATTCTCGCTCATCGTACCCTACAGAAGGCCTCTTCAGTATGCATTGCACCTAGTTAGTGTAGGAGCCAGTATCCATCGCACCTTGATAGTGGAGTAGTCAGTATGGTCCAATTTTGGCCAGTTCTGAGTGGTTTTTCAGGTGGAACTTCTGGGGAATGATGTAATCAGTTGACTATGATCCTTTAGGGCATGAAACAACACTTTTAGGGGTTAAAGAGCCCTTGGTTTATCGACATATAATATTGGGGTTGCAGTGCCCAAATATGTCTATAATAGTTTCCCCCTAAAGCATGAAGTCATAAATCTTTTGATGTCAAGTGAAATGCTTTATCATGAGGATCCGAGATATTCGAATTGGAAGGTGACCTGTATAAGATACAATACAATACATCATCATCATATTATTTCCATGATCTAGCTAAGGCGGGCATTCCCATGCTTAGCTTTATAAATTCATTTTCATGTACATAGGACAGATAATCGTCTACATTTGCAGACTGATGATTCTTGGTATGTAGAGTCATCATCCCTTAGCTTGGATGATCATCTATGCAACTTCATGTAAATTTGATGTCTTTATATTCCTGAATATATCGCAGCCCGGATGTATGAAACTAGATCCAAGGTCTTCAAACTCGTTCAATCTTCACCCGATGTACAAGTCGATCCATGTGAAAAAATGTTCTGAAGCCAAACACGGAAAGACATCGCCTGATTACCAGCCAATGATGTAAGTTGTTAACAGGCGCAAGAGGAATCATCGATAATGATAATGACCCTTAAGGTACTACAGGTAAAATTCACGTGGTGTGAATATATGATCCGATGTCGAACACCACGTAAAATCTTTTGGTCGAAGGCCATTGATGTAAACCTGTCACCGGAAGTGAGGAACTTGCCATTGAGGCACAAAAGTGTTGTTTCTATGTCAACTTCTTGGATAATGAGCTTATGTCGACAAGAAGTGACCCTGTCATAGGAGGGCATTGATGTATCCCACATCTATGACACGAAACGAATCAAATGATTTTGTGGAGGTGAAAGCAATCTGATGATACAAGGTTCAGGAATGGTGGTCATGAAAAATGGAGGGTGAAGGTATTGCAGTGGATGAGGCGTTAACTGGATGGTGAATTCTCTGAATGACTTCTCTTGAACATATCAGTGACACTGATGGATTGGTAGCATTAACCCCAAAAAATGGATGGTACGGAGGACCAACGGTGATATGACCGATGAACGAAATAACCCAACCTGACTCAATCATGGTGATGGAGTGAAGGTGTCATGTTTAAGAGTGACTTGCTACCAATAAAATTCTTCAATTTTTCTTCCCTTTTTCCCCATTCATTGCTAACCAGTACCTCTTTATTTTTTTCAAGCTTGAGGAGGATAACATATGCTTGTTCTATAATTTACCCTTCGGGCAAACCTGTCGCTATGTTTTAGCGAGCCTAGCGACAATGAAACTCATTCTTGTCTAGATGGACAAGTTTGTCGCTATTGTTTTAACGAGTTTAATGACAAAGACAACTCGATCCTTTTCATGTTTAGAGATTTTGAAAAGGGACAAAAAGAAAACTCCAACAGTTCTTTTTTGTAGTAGAATCCCTTGAGCCCGAAAAAGATTAAAATAATACAAAAGAGATGACTTTTCTGATCACTTTAGCAAGCCGAAAAAGACAAGCGCTCGATATTTTTGTGGGATAATCCCTCAGGTCCAAAAAGATTAAAATACATGAGGGATGGCACTTCCAATCACTTTAGTGAGCTGGAAAAGCCAATTGCTTGACAATATTTTCATATTTACCGAGTCTGAAAAGAGTTTGAAGTCGACTCGTCTTTTGAGGAACAAGTGACATCTAGGGTAGCAGTTGGTTTGGAGTAATCTTGGAACTTCTCAAAACATGGCAATGTGAAGAGGGTGGCTAACAGGACCACTCATCGCAACTGTTCGTCAAAATGGTAAACAATCAAGTGGAAGCGTACAATCGGCCAAACAGATGGAGGTGATGGAAGGAACACAACCAAGGTTCAAAAGGCAGATAGGATGGAAATCGCAAAGGTTATTTACCGAAGGTGGGTTCATTTTTTAATGAGCTTGAACTCTGAGGGAACATATGCTCAGTGGCAGGTTTACTTTTTAACGAGTTTGAACCTTGCAGAAACATTGCTCATAACAGTAGTCAAAGATGTTCAGTTCACCATTCAACATGTTAGATTCTTTTGTTGGTCGTATAACCTGCTCAGTTGCTCCATCAAATTGATTAGAAATATATATATGCCTAAAAAATGAATTAAAAACTAACATTTTACTTGAAGTACGTGAATAGTAACATAAAAAGTAGTTTTACCTCTCATTTTTACCATTTTATTTCGAATTTGGGATTTTGGAGCTCTGGAGTGGTTTTCCCCCTCAAATTTCACCAGCTGATTTCGGGAGATCTGGTGGACTATTCTCCGCACCATTAGGACCAAGTAGGAGCTAATCCTGAGCTCTTCATTTTCATTCCATCCTTCTTTGATTTTGAGAAAGTTTTCCCCTTCTTCTAGGCCCCTGGGGTTTGAATAATTCATTCTTCACCCATCGCACCTGGTCTACATCGAAAGGAGTGATGCATACTGAGTTGTACACTGGCCAATCAATATGCATCTCACCTTGCTCAAAAGTAGGGTGCGATGGGTGCAAAAGGGAAACTTTGTACAGTGATTTCTCATGAAATTTTTGCCTGTTTTTGCTCAAATTTGGATCCTAACTTATCTTTTGTTTGTGCTTCAGATATTTGTTGGATCAAGATGGTCATCAGATGGTGTGAACGTGAACATGAAGAAGAGGACATGATTTCCCTACATGACCAGGGTACAGTTATTGCATTACGAAACTGTGGCTTGCTAAAATTCTTCCGCATATCTAGCATGAGGCAACAAATCAGTTTGTTGCAGTATTTTCTCGATGCTTGGGATCCGATCAATCAAGTATTCCATATTAGAGGCAAATCCATTCCATTGACAATCGAGGATATCTACTTTCTAACGGGGTTATCGAGGCGTGGTGCCCCTCTCTTACTATCAGGATCTGCCTGTGGGGGTGCATCTGTAAGGGATTATATTCGCCAGTTTTGTAGAGATGGATCTTAGCCCAACAAGGATGGAAAGATAAATATCCAAGATGTCACTGATCATCCCTTGAGGAGCATTTTATTCACCTTTGCTAGATTGCCCGGTAGCGCAGCTCTTCATTTGGCCAACAGATCTTATATGCAGTACGCCCTGGAATGTCTGGAACCAAAGGTGTTCAACTAGTGTGAGGCGGTACTTCCAGTCATAAAAGAATAGCTCTCCAAGGTAAAGAATGGAATATCTAATAATTTTGGTTATGGTTCCATCTTGACTGCTTTTACCTTGGAGAGGATTCCACTGATGCAGCCTTAGTACATTTCACTAGGATTGCCAGCACTGAGGGAACCACGGATGCAAAGATGGGTTGATCTCATGGCCAAACATGCTGGTCAATCACAGATTTCTTTCTTTGATGCCTTCTTTGAGAGGTTTTACCATCAGTAGATGGTCTTCACGAAGTATCCATACGTTGGGATGGATTTTCGGGGCGACCCAGATTTGGCGTTACCAGCTGGCGAGCAGTGGAGTGTTATGGGTAAAATGATTTGACCATGTCTTTGTTTATCAGTTTTATAATGTTTTTGTGTTTTTAAATGTTATCAAGACTAATAAAACTCATATGTGTGTGCAGATATTGGGCCAATGTGACCAATGGCATACCCATGGGCGATAGCTGATGCTCCAATAGGAGAGGCTGTAGGGAGGGTTGTCCTTTGTGATCTCGACATAGCAGAGACCCTGGCAGTGTTACAGGATTAGGTCGAGGGTCTCACTCTTGCTATTCAAGTTGTGAGGACCGACGAGTTACCTCTGAAGTTATAGCACCACACTATTGGTGTGCCGAGTCGATGGACCCGGCTTTTGCGCATGATTGCATAGGCGGTGACATGTTATCACCAGCATCATTAGTTTAGGATGCTTTTCTGCATTCATTTTTGAGTTTCTTGGTCATGTGACCAATTTTGTCTTGGACACAAAACATTTTGTAAAAACTATAAACAGTTATATATTTTTTATTTTCAGAGTTTTATCTTAGTTAAGTTATGCAATCCTGATGCAAATGTTAATGTGAAATGCTTTCTTTACAAATGCTACAAATGTCTATCTAACACATAGTTTGCTAATGAATCAGTTAATGTGTTTAAGTGTCTGGAAATGTGTTGATATTGAATGGAATCAAATTGTCTTTCCAAAATCCTGACTATTAGGAACATACGATAAATAGCTAGGTTCCAAACAGAATAGAGGCCAGTGAGCTATAGAATGACGAGTTGAAAATCTAGCCTGACAACAAGTCGGCGTATGCCATGCAAAATGGCATCAGAGAGAAGTTCAATCAACGTGCTATACTCAGCGATGTTGTTTGTTGATTGACCAATACATATCCCCCTGAAACTCACTAACTCACCGCTTGGAGCAAAAATGGCCCAGACTGCAGAAGATAGGTTCTGCGTACTACAACTAGCTCCGTCGGCGTACCCAACGAATGTTTCCAAAAAGTCTAACATCTGCAACAAATGAAAAGTGGATTACCTAAACAAAATGACAACTCTTAAAGAAATAAAAATGTAACAAAAGCATATCTATAAAGAGATTACTACACTTAATCAAGCATAGTAATGCATAAGATACAACCCGTTTCGGGACTGCGACAGTGGATTGGTAAGATAGCTTCTAGACCATACACCAACTGAAAGGGAGTAAATCTGGTTGCATTTCTCACTGATGTCCTATATGCCCACAAAGCTGAGTACAGGATTAAATGCCAATTCCGTTTGTGGACTCCAATCATTCTTTGTAGCATGCACTTCAAGACTTTGTTGATCGCCTCAACCTGTCCGTTAGCCCGCAGATAATATGGAGTAGAACTATCGTGGGACAGTCCTAATTTGGAATTCAATTCAACCATCATGTGATTGTGAAAATTTGATCCATGATCTGTGACTATAGCCTGTGGAACACCAAATCTAGAGACTACATGATTAAAAAAGAAAAGAGCAGTCGTTTCGCCACTGTTGTTTAAGGTAGGCATCGCCTCAGCCCATTTTGTAAAATAGTTGACTACGACTATAATATACCCATGCCCCCCGGCCGAGGTGGGGTTACATGTCATGAAATTTATGCCCCATTTAGCGAATAGCCCAACAGTAACTACGAGATGCAGTGGTGCAGGTGGTAATCTGGTTTCACAGTCAAAAATCTGACAAGCATGGCAACTTCTAACTACAATTATGCAATCTTTGAACATAGTGAGCCAGAAGTAACCGGCTCATAAGATATTTTGTGCCGTAGTGTAACTAGATTGATGCCCCCCACACGCACCTGAATGACAATCATTCAGGACTTTTTCGGCCTCCTCATGCATGAAGCACCTTCACAGAACTGTATTGACACCATGATGGTAAAGTGTATTACCGACAATCATGTAGTCTTTTTCTTGGTATCAAATACATTGTTGTTCAGAGCGAGAGGTGTTTGGCCTAAAGTTTTGGGTTTGGAGATAGATCAGTATATCTCCGTACCATGGATTGCTTGACGATATCAGAAACAGAGTCTCATCCACGATTGATGCTTTAAATGTTAAATCGTTGGACGACGATGGGAGGTCACAGAGTAACTCCACGAAGACGAGAGATTTCTTTGATTTGGATTTGGTGAATTCCAGATCAAACTCTTGCAAAATGGCTATCCATTTGGAATATTTGCCCCCTAGTAGTTGACGTGACAGAATGTAGGTCATAGGGTTGCAATCTAACAAAATGGTAGTTTTGCGAAAGAGTATACAGTGTCGAAATCTCTGTACTGCTTAAACAGCTGGTAGAGCCAGCTTTTCAACATAAGAGTACTTTCTTTCTGTATCATTTAAGTTGCGGCTTAAATAATACACCGGATGTTCTATTCCATTGTCTTCTTGTACTAAAACCATGGCAATGGTTGTATCTCTAGCGGCGAGATACCGGTTAAAGTTTTTTTGATAATCAGGAGCATACATTAATGATGCTTTTAATAGGGATTCTTTTAAAGCATCAAAGGAATCTTGTGCAACCTAATCCCAGTTGAACGGCACTTCTTTTTTCAAAAGACGTGTATAACCTTTAGCAAGTTCAGCGTAATTTGGAATGAATCTCCTTAGAAAGTTTGCTTTCCCTTGGAGTTTCTGAATCTGAAGCAAATTTGAAGGTGGAGGCCTATTAATGATTGCCTGAACCTTACATGGGTTGAGTTGAATTGTGTCCTTAGAAACTACGAACCCAAGTAATCGACCAGAACCAACACTAAACACACACTTGTGTGGATTGCGTCGTATATTGTAGTGTCAACAACGTAGAAATATGGCTCTCAAATGCTGCGGATGATTAGTCCTCTTTCGCGAATGAGCCGGTAGATCATCGAGATATGGTTGAACGATGTGCTTGATGTCATGAAACGCATAGTTCATTTCCCTTTGAAAGGTTTCCCCTGCATTCTTCAAACCGAAAGGTAGTTTACAGTATGCGAATGTGCCCCACGGACATATAAATGCAGTCTTCGACTGGTCCTGTGGACAGATATTGATTTGGTTGTATCCAGAAAATCCATCCATGAATGAAAAGATTTCGCATCCGGCACATTCATCAATTATCTAGTCGATGAAGGGTGTAGGGTAGTTGTCCTATGGACGCGCTTGATTTACATCCCTATAATCAACACACACTCTAATCGTTCCTTGCTTTTTCATCACAAGAAAAATATTCAATACCCAATCAGTAAGAGGAAGAGGGTAAATGAAACTAGAGAGGAAGAGGGTAAATGAAACTAGCATGCAACAGTTTTTCAACTTCTTCTTTAATGGCAGTGGCTTTCTTCGGTTGCACCGGTCGAAGCCGTTGTTGTACTGGTTTGACATCTAGATACATCTTGATTTCATGTTCAATGATACTCGGGTCAATGCCTGTCATTTATTCATATGACCATGCATAGACATCTCTAAATTCGCAAAAGAGAGTGCAGTATATTTCCAATTCTGAAGGAGAACAAGATTTGACAACATGAATATTCTCTACAATGTTAGGTTTGGTCGAGATATTAATGGTAATAGTTTCTTCAATATTAGACAGATTTCGCTCAGAATCCACTGTATTTACAGTATTTGATAGAAAATAAAAAACTGAAGGATGATTAAGGTCGCTTGAATAATCTTCATTGTTATCTTGAATATGGGAACGATGGTGGTAATTTTCCCATGGTGCCTCTCTTGTCATCATCGACTGAATGATTCCTTCATCTGTAGAATGTATATGAGACCAAGGATCAGAAGAGGTACCATACTCTAGAGACCTATCTATCCAAACACTCGCTGAGTGTTGATTTGGTTCTCCGCCCAGGCTAAGAAAATTGATTGCTACAAAGATTCTATAGGGCTTGGGGGCAACACCTAGCGATGATCCACACTATCAAAATAGTCAGAGTTCTTCTTAATCTTTGATGATGTAGAAGATATCATATGATAAGTTTCCACTGTGGCCACTTCCGCCAGATTACTTGGAGGCGGGAGGGCAAAAGTACCCATTAAGGTAGGGTCTTTTAGGAGACCTACTCCGGCATTTTGAAGCGATTGAGAGCTTCCATGGATCAGTGGAATGCTTCCAGTAGCTTGTGAACTGTTGGGAAAAAAGGTTAGTTGGTCAATGATTGTAATTCTGCCTTGGAAGGGAAATGCAATCTTTCTAAAATATGTTGACGCAACAGCAACCATAGCATAAATCTAGGGCCTGTACAGTAAGATATTATAGTCAAGGTTTCCATCAGTGACCTCCACTTCAATTTCTACTATCTTGCCCCCCCAGTTCAACTTGCAAGTTACTTAAAATCCCATACAGCATGTATGTTCTTCCATCGAACACTTTTAATGTCGTTGATGATCATGACAAGGGTGGTGAGCCTAAATTTTTCTAGCAACTCATTGACATAATACTGATAGATGTCCCCTCATCAATGATTGTTCGATGAACAGTTTTATTGAGGGTTTTTACCTGTATAAGGAAAGAGAGTTGGGCCGGTAACTGAGGTTCATATCCTTTATGGTTAAATGCCACAAGATTGGAATCCGCTGGGTCAATCCCACCTATTGCTAACAACAAAGCTTGCTTTTGGGAGGGGCAATTATGTAGTACTTCAAGCGTTGACATAGCAGATGGCGATTGAGCCAGATCCTCTACTATATTATAATTCTGTGTTGCTTGAGCACAAGGATTAAATATCAATTTATGTACTACTCCCTTTTGCGGCTTTATAGTTAATTGAGGAATGATGGGCGAAACAACTTCTGGCAAAGTTGTTGTCAAACTATTGGGTTGATCTATAGCCTTGTTGTTCGATAACTGTAGATTCCCATAATCTTTATTCCTTGCCGATATCAAAGCATCATTTTGTTGTTTCGAGATGGATAGCATAAGCACTTGGGATGGGGAAGCATTATTGATAGCAACCAGATTAGTTTCCGGGTTCGGAAACGGATCAGTCAACACTGCTGAGGTACTTGAAGTCTTTAAAAACTTTGCAACCTCAATTCGATGTGGACAATCTTTCTTATGATGCTCCTCGTTACATATCAAACATGGAAAATGATGAGGAGGTTTCTTTTGCCCAACAGGGTTTCCAGAAGATTTCTCAGGAGTCGAATCTTCCTATTTCTTCTTTTTGTTTTTCCCTTTCTTCTTTCCCCTTGGTTGCTTTGGTTCTTTTCCCTTGTCAAATGACACGACATTAACCTCCGAGGCAAGAAGCTTGTCATTTGCTTTTTGACTAGAAACTGTAAGGGCTTTACTAGATGGAGCCTTTGCAGTTTGTAGGCTTGAGGTACCGATCACGCTGTCACGGGCGTGAGAGTCCCTGTTTGATTTAGGAGGGAGAGGAACAGAAAATTCTGGTCTAGGAGCGTCAGGAATTTTTTCGTAGAGTGTGCCAGACTGAGTATAGATAAAGTCCAAATATGGTGCATGAGCAATGACTTGCTCTTCAGTGACAACTCCTCCCTTAGCCACATCTTCAGTAATAGAAGGCAATAATGACTTAATAAACCACTCAACTAGAAGATGATCGGGAACATATGTCTTTACCATTTGATGACAACGTCGCCACTCATGAATATGATCAGATATGTGAGTGGTTGTTGTCTGTTTAAAGTTGGTAAGGAGTTCTATCCCCATTTTGTACCTTATGGGTAACTGAAAGTGGGTTAGAAAAGTAGTGGCAAGGGTGCTGAAGTTGTCAAATTAAGCTCTAGGCAATTCAATATACCATTTCACTGTCGGACCAGTTAGCGTTCGCTGAAAAAGGCAAAGCCTAATCAAATCATCATTTAGGGTGTTAGATGAGCACCACAAATGAAAATTCATTACGTGATTTGATGGATCTTCACCTGGATTTCCATTGAATTTAGGAATATTAGAGGGAATTTTATGAGGAATCGCTAGCCACCAAGGGGCGTAAGCAATTGGATCATTCGTAAGCCAATTCAAATCTGGTAATTCTAGAGTTGCTACAAAAGGCAACTGTTGATTCAGGTTTGGCGAAGCATACCCAGGATAAGATGGGATCGCCTGAGCAGTAGGTCTTTGCATACCAGCATAATGTATCTGATGCTGATAACTTTGATAAGGTTGATGGGCATAACCATTATAGTATGGTTGTTGATAACCATTTTGAAAATTCATTTTCCCATTACCTACAAAGCCTTGTTTCTCAGGTCCTTGGTAAGCTTTCTGGAATAGCGGTTGTTGATATTGTACCAGCCATGGTTGTTGGACCATTTCTTGTTGCCCAATACTGGATGATTGACCAAGATGCAGAGTGATAGTACCCTTTTGAGCCTGAGTCATTCCAGTTAAGGAAGCACTGATCTGAGGTTGTGATTGAGCCATAGAGACAAGAGGTTGTTGTATTGCAACCTGAGAGACTTGAGGTTGACATACAACAGGCAGTGCTTGTACTTGCGACACAGTCAAAATAGTAGGTGTAGTGGTAATATTTGACACAGGTTGGGCTGGTTGCATTGAATATACAACCCTTGGCTGTTGAGGTAGTACTGGTATCCAACCATTGGATGTAATTCCAGTTTGACCTGAATTTTATTGTGAACTCTCATATGGTTGTTCTCCAAGAGGGAACAATGAAAAAGCATACTGCCCCCCATATGGTGTAAATCCAGTGCTCAAAGGATAGATCGGTCTTTGAAGACTGGGCTGCCCAAATTGAAATTGTTATGCAGGATCAATTTTCTAAGTTTCAACATAAGAAATGCCAGATAGGACCCCATATGATAAAATAGGAACAGACCATGTCGTCGAAACAATCCCTGGGTAGACTCCATCTAGTGATTGATAACTAGTTGGGACAAATGGTATACCAACAAACATCATAGGAATAGCAGCAGGAAGTTCTGTTGTTGCTGTATCAGATGACATAGTCCTAGATGTTGATGGTTTCTCAGACATTTTTAGTCTATCCAAAATATTTTCT
Organism: Pinus taeda; assembly: GCA_000404065.3. Classification (NCBI taxonomy): domain Eukaryota; kingdom Viridiplantae; phylum Streptophyta; class Pinopsida; order Pinales; family Pinaceae; genus Pinus; species Pinus taeda. The sequence continues at coordinate 176,336 of APFE031148846.1, forward strand.
AGCAATTCGACAGGAACTTGCGATGAAGGATGATTAACAAAACTAACTTCAGTAGTAGAAGGATATAAGCAGATCCCAATTCCATAATGCAATGGGGTACTGGATGGAAGATCCTTTACTATTTCTTCTATAGCAATCAGTCCAGGTGGAAGAGGTAGACCGTCAGGTCCGTCAAATATTTCTGGAGCCGAAGAAGGTATAGCTTCTACAGTGACTGATACTGGAGGGGTGACACCTTCTGAATTCTGGAACTCAGCTTCCAGATGTTCAGGTAAGTGAACTTCAGTCTCTGGTTCAACTCTAGATGGAGTTGTCTCAGGTATAGAAGTGTCTATCGTTACACTAGGATCAGTTCTAATGTCCTCTTATAACTGCAGAACTTCTTCTATAAAGGCAGATGTCCCAGAAATGATCAGAGTAACTGTAGTCTCTGATGATGTTGAAACACAAGTTCAAAATAAACCAGGAGAATTCGACTCGGTTAAACGAGACTGTTTTGCCCAGAATGGTTTCATTTTCGGAGTCAAAGACAGTTGACTTGCTAGTCTTCATGAATGACGAGGTTTTGATTGACTTTCTTATACGATTGTGGATTACTTGATCAACTCAAAATTAAGGGGAAAAATTTTATTCCGTATTAAATAAATTTAAATGACGCTTTGACACAACTTTGCTTTTTCAATTTTTAAAAGTCGAAAAAAAGCTAAAGATGACTCTAGTCCCCTTCGATTTTTAATGAGCCTGAAGTGACAAGTGCTCAGATGGACCTTTTCTTTTAAGGAGTCAAAAAGGAACGAAAGTGACTACTCTAGAAATCTAGACAGAGCGATTACCAAACCAATTGCAAAACTGCAATATACACCTTGATGGTAAATTAAAGAGAAATTACCAAGGGCTTATGTACGGCAGACAATCTTCTTGAATGTTGTGTTCAGTGCATTGTGATCGATAGGGCAGCAGACACGACTTCCTATGGATAAAGGATATCAGCCTATTGTGGTCTCCCAATATATACTCGATGGTATGGGGAGCACAAGTATGTGCTAACACTTGTCGTGTCAAAGAGGAGGAATCACCCAACCTTCAATGAAAACGATAGTTACTAGATTTTACAACGCTGAAACACATCTCTATCCTAGACCTCTAGATGTGTTGCGATAGGTTCCAAAGCATTTTTAAGTTCATTGAGATTTATTTTAGAGTTAATCTTGTTTAGGAGTTTTCCTTTCAAGGTTCACCGCGTGATGTAGATGTAAAATTCCTAGATATGCAATCTAAAATGATAAACAATCGTTGTTTTCTTTTAGCAATGAAAATCCTAGTTACTAAGGAAAGAAGATTAAGATTCTTTGAAAGAAAGAGCAAAGAGCACACACTAAATGCACTTTTCCTAAATAATTTTTCGCACACAGTCTAAATGCAAATGCAAATGCATGTATTTGTTTTTCGTTCCCTTAATGTGAAGAATTCCAAAAAGGAAAACTAAGCATAGATCTGAACTATTTTCTTCAAAGCGACATTTCGACGATTTCTTTTCAAAATGAAAGGAAGACTAAACAACACTTTTCAATTTCGAATAGAAAGATGCTTTCGACACTTCAAACATTAACAATTCAAATCAAATGCATGACAAAGAGTCCAATCAACTATCTAGAGAAGGAAGACTTTACGACACTCCTCTTTTTTGACACAAAATGACAGCTACGACACTTTTCCACCAAAATGACAGTTCAATTTAAGAAAATTTTCGAAGAAGGACTGTAAATGATGGACAAATACATAAAAAAATTTACTAATCCTAATAAATGGAGGCTAACTATGTAAAGGAAGCAGGCTTCAGTAATGAGATACTGATCATAAGCAGCAAAACAATTGAATAGAGCTGAAAACAAAGACAAAAAACCCAAATTTCAAGGAGAGAAATAGGATTACTCAGTCATCACACCTGTGCTTCACAGAAACAAGGATGCATCTCACCTTCTACAAACTGGAGGTGTGATGCATACTGGCTTCCAGTGATAGACAGTGCGATGGGCCAGGGAACAAAACTGAGGTGGGTTTTTGCTCAAATTTGCAGCTGACTTCAGTGATTTAGGCTGAGCTATTATGGAAAATAAAGAACAAAGTACAAGGGTATGATATTAGGAGGTTATTGAGCTACCACAAGGGCATTCAGAATGTTTTTAAGTCAGATGTTCAGTTCATAAACTAACTCGGAGATTGACTGAAGTAGCATTCATCTACTTTGAAATTGCATAGCAAGAGCAGTTCAAAGGCTATCTGGCTAACTTCAGGCTCCATCTGTAGTTTATAAAGAAAACAACAATAACAAACAAACAAACTATTTGCTCCCCAGTGGAGTCACCATTTTGTTTCCGAGAAAACTAGTGTATTTTTTATCTTCTAGTCCCACTAAGATTGGCAGTTATCTTAGAAACAAACAATCAAAGAAATTTGTGATTTCCTTTATGTATGATAGATAAGAGAGAAGCAAAGGGACCAACCTGGATCTTCTTCTTGACTCCTTGCTTGATTTCTCTCTCCCTTGATAGAGCTTGCAACTCCTCTCCTACTTGTCCCGCTTAGAGAATACCTGTAGAGACAAAGTAACAAAACACCATCAAAGCATCTCGATATATAATATCATAAATAATGCAGAATCAGAAATACATTGAACATACAATTGCATTCACAAATAACAAGATTCACAAATACAAGATTGTATGGAGGAAAACTCAAATAACTTTATTAAAATAGAAGGGAGAATTACAACCCAGCAGTCTAACATGGCATCATCCTCCCAGCATCAAAGCCCTCTCCACCTCATGAAAAGCAAGATCACCCAACAATACAATGTCCCTTCTCAAAGATAAACTAACAACACTTCCTTACAAATTACAGAACTCCAGCCTCTAGATCTCTCAGATGAGGGATCCATTTATAGATGTCTGCAAAGGGTGTGAGTCATCTCTAGCTTTTTTATTAGTGTCATTCCACTCATAGTTCTTGGTTCCACTTGGAGATTTCATTGATCTCTTACTCATCCCTGGGCGAATTCAGAGAGGCAAGTGTCATAGGAGAAGTTTCTAGAAGATTCTATGAGCATCCACTTAGCAAACTGTCTCATCCATTTGTCCATTCTCACTTATCGCAACCTACAGAAGGCCTCTTTAGTATGCATCGCACCTCGCTAGTGTAGGAGCCAGTATGCATCGCACCTTGACAGTGGAGCAGTCAGTATGGTCTAGTTTTGGCCAGTTTTGAGTGGTTTTTCAGGTGGAACTTCTGGGGAATGATGTAATCAGTTGACTATGATCCTTTAGGGTATGAAACAACACTTTAAGGGGTTAAAGAGCCCTTGGTTTATTGACATATAAGATTGGGGTTACAGTGCCCAAATATGTCTATAACATACCAGGTGCATACCGAAGTGCGGGGAGGATTTCAAGAACGCATCCAGGGAAGAAGATTGGGGCCTAGACGGGGCTGCGGATAGTTAATTTGTTTTAATTGTGGTGGACAGTGACACTATGCCCGCAACTGCACTAACCCAACTAGGATCTCATGCCCCTAGTGTGAGCAATTTGATCATGAATTGGTAGATTGTCTAACCTTAATTGCCCAATTGAGCGAAAAGGGAGTACTCCAGTCTCCACCAACCCAGAATATCCAAATGATGCGTGTGGAACCTTGTGAAGGGGACCCTAGCATAAATATGGTACTAAGAAGTGGAACAACTATAGGAGGGAATGAAGGCAGGAAGAGGTGCGACACGCCTATGCAGGAACATAACACTGAACTAGAACAAGGGAGGACGGGGCCAAGAGAAGCTTAGCAGAGCTTCGCGGAAGCTTCTACCCCAGGTAGGAGGGATAAAATGGAGTTAGGAGTGGACCCCTCCATGATCACTACCTTTCTTGAAACCTGCATTAAATTGCTACGCGATCGTAAGGTTGTTCAAGGGTTGCAAGAGCTGATCACCAGGTGTGTCGGATCCAGCGAACCCCAGGTTGTCCATAAGATAGGAAGACATGCTCTATGCACCGGACAGGAGATGAGACTAACAGCGCAAATTGGTGACTATGAAATGGATCAAGTCATCCTGGATTTAGGCTCGAATGCGAATGTACTGCCTAAACAAACTTGGGAGCGTATGGGCAAGCCTGCACTGTAATGGTCCCCGATTCAATTACGAATGGCCAACCAACAAAAGATCTTACCAATGGACCCATTGCAAGGAGTGATGGTGGATATCGACGGTGTAAGTACCCAGACCGATTTCAAAGTCATAGAGATTGTTGATGACAGCAATCCTTACCTTGCACTGCTCAGGATTGATTGGGCCACAAACATGAAAGGGATCATTAACTTAAAAATACGCAAGATGACATTCGAAAAGAAGTCACTATGGGTAGTAGTTCCATTGGACACAGCGGAAGGGGAACACTACGCCGAACCCATATGTGATGAGGAAATTGACAATAAACTGGATTGCATTTATCAGATAACAACGCAAGACCAAGATCGGATGCATTCCACCGATAATAGAAGAACCTCGTGGGAACGCGATAGCATCTACACCATGGACTCCAAGGACGTGGAGCAATGGCAAAATCGATTGCAAGAAGTTACGACACTCAACTGTAATATGGTGACTCGGTCAGTACGACGCATAACGATAGAAGAAAGACCAAGCCCAGAGGAAAGTGGCGTGACATCTGAAGCGCAGCTCGTCCCGCCCGGCACATTATGCATAATACAGGGGCAGCCAAGCCTACCGAAAGATAGGTTTCGCACACTTAGAGAGGAGCCGCATAAGCTGGGATATAGGTGGTTGTTTCAAGTCTAGATTAGAGGATGTGCACAGTGGCCACAATGGCATAAAGCAGTAGTTTGAAAGATACTAGTGCACATCGGATGACTGACAACTCAACCGGACTTGCGCAGAACACAGGGTCACAAAGTCGGGGAGGACCATCCTCTACGGCCCAACCAACCACTACAGGTGTAGCTCACTCCACCGGTGATGATGTCCACGATAGAGTTCAACAGCTTTGGGAAACCATTCTACAGGGAAAACTACGACTTGATAAGTTAGATGAAACTGGGTCCCGACTCTATGCACAAAGCATGAAGCTGGACAAAGCGATTGCGGAATTGCAGTTAGAAGTTGCCTACCTAGATTATGGAAAGGAATTACCAAAGGAAACCAATGTGGCTAGCTCTCCTACCCTACTACAAGCATTGACCCCACTAGCATGGTTGTGACTGCACCTGAGAGAACAGGGATGCGCACACCATACTTCAGTAGTAGAATCGAGGGAACGTATAAGGTGCTCGCAACTCGAGCTATTTGGGAAACGGAAGACCTGCACTAGGGGTTTGCCCACCTGACTATCCATAGGAGGCCCAGTCCCAGCACTCCATATAGTTGGAAGAGGGCACGGGATGATAAACTAGGTTGCTATGAAGTTTCGCAACAAAACCACCACTTACATACAAAAACCGCACCTGCGTCCCTGGGGATTCATTGCTATGAAGGAAAGATGGAAAGCAACCATTGCAGGTACTGTTCATAATATGATGACCCATTTAAAGCACTATGAAGCCAGCGGTGGGTAATTAAGGCAAAAGAATAACCCCCAAAATCACATTTATGAGCTACTGCAAGGGTAAGACGCCAATTTTGAATGTCGAACCGTATATAATCAGAGTCAGGGTCATACCACCATGTCTTACCGCTCTGCAAGAAAACCACCCGGTGTCAACAGCATGATGAGTGATGAGCAATTCAAAAATAGTCCATGGTTTTAGGAATTGCCCAAGTTTTACCAAGACGCAATCCGAAAGGCACAAAATCCTACCACAGATAGCCCGCAAACAGCCACGCCGTAGACCACCAAGCTCCCCAAATCTCTCCGAACGCCACGGACCAAGAAGGATCCCTAAAGCCCAGACCCAGTAAGAAGGTCACCCCGACACCTACAATCTAGAAAATTCACATTGGAGGAGAAGGCTAAAACTATTATACTTGAAAGCGAGGAAGAAGATGAGGGTCCTCCCACATATGTTGAAGAACCCTCCCTGAAGAAGATCCCATACAGCTAGTACGGTGACCCAAGTATGTGCTGCCAAGCAAAGGGAAGGCCAAAGTACCTACAAATCTGGATGAAGTCGACTTTGTAATCATTACCTCATCGCTACCAGAAGTTGTTCCAGTGGAAAACTCAATGGTTGGCCATGTTGCGATAATGAAGTTAGAAGATTATGACCTTGCAGATATAGTAAAATTTCCCCACCTCACAACGGACCAACTAATGGACCGGAAGGTATAAGGGATGATGAAAACCCTATAGCTAAAGGAGTGTCTACAGGAGGTGGATAAAGTTGGATTGCTCTGTCTCTTGTAGATTCCTCACTTTCTCTAGCCCCCTATCAGCATGTTGGTCATAAAGCAGTTGCTCTGTTTAGTTCATGAGGACATATTATGGGTTGGTAAACCCGTCAGTATCATAGTGGGACTTGTTCATCAGGTTTTGCACCTTCCCTGCGACAGAAGAGACCCTCGAGAGATTACTGATAAAGGTAACGATGTCGCGATGATAGAGCGACTGAAAAAGAAGTATCAGCTCACCAAGGGATAGCGAGGCTACATCATTGACAATATCTCAGACAACGCAGTATGCATTGCCACTCAGTTGCTGGTATGGAAAGTAATGAGGAAATGTTGTGGCACTGAGGTCCCCATCGTAGTTGTCGCCCTTGCTGAGGAATGTGTAGCTGGCATACGGTTCAATTGATTGCAGTTCCTTTATGAAGAGTTTCAGACCAATTGCCACAACATGCAGGAGGAGGGCAAGACATTCCATTATGTATGGCTTCTCCTGTCCATCATGTTGGTTGCCACTGACTTGCCCAAGGAAAGCCAGTTTCTAGTCTTGGATCTGGAATGGCCTAAAGCCGCTCGATATGCTTCCCTTTGGGCGACAAGGGACGCGGGATGAATTCGCAATGTCAAAATCTTTTGGGTATTGATGGACACGATTGTGTGTCAATGGATTAATAGGTTACCCCGGTTGACTGATGAGATCTATGAAATCATGAAGCACATTGCCAAATTTAAAGCAGACATGCATCATGTCTACATCAGGGTGCGAAAGGACCTGGCCCAGGCATGGACCTCGCTCTAGTTTATTTCCATTAATGACATTATTGATGGGATTGTGGATACTTGGCCAGTGGCTTGGCATGGACCATTGGCAGTAGAGTGTGAAAATGCCACCATTCAGAAACAAAAGGAAGAAGCCAAGCACTATGCACAACAAAAGCAAAATGCACAGTTTGTCGCGCAAGTTAAAGCAGCTCAGGAGGCTGCACTCGTAGCGGCAGGCAAGACACAACCAGGTAGGGGGATATCGACAAAGAACAAAGGCAGTCAAAAGGAAACCACTTAGCTAGCTACGATAGATACTCCATCCACTGCTACGGGTGCCCCTTTAAAGCACTCAGTGACACCAGAGCGGCCAAAGCCACGGAAGAAGGCGAAGGCATCTAAGACAAGTAGCGAAGTGACCACCCTAACCGAGGGTGACTTGAATGACATCGAAAATGATGTTCAAGATGCCACACGTGATGCAGTTGACGAAGCCATGTCCAAGCAACAGATTGTGTTGGGGGAGCTCCATACGTAGCTACAGACGCTAGGAATCCACGTCGCGCCAACAAGTGAAAGCACTGCTACAAGGGGTTCTGGTATGTCAGCTATAGAACCATTACTAAAGACCCAAGTCGCTTATTCTGTTGCAATTCTAGCAGGCGTGTTGATCATCGACAACACAGAGGACAGAGCTGTGCTAGGACGGCTTACAAGGCTGGGACTAAATGTAGCCACTTTACCGCGTGAAAGCTTGCAATAGCTCCAAGACAGTGCCACGATAGAGATCCGCACTCGGGAAGGCTGTATCGAACAATTACTCTAGGAGTAGAAAATAAATCTCGAATAGTTTCGCCTCCAATAGGATGAAGCCATCCCACAGAACCATCAAGTGCAGTAGATTGTCATGGAAGCTTGCTCAAGTGCCCCTAAGCTGGAGATTAGGGTTGTCTCCCTATTGAGACCCAAATTCAAAAGCTAGCTACTGGGTTCCGTAATGCAAAGGAGGAGGCTGCGTGGATCCAATGGGAGCTTAGTGTCCAAATTGCAGAATTAAAGTTGCAAACTCAGCCGGCGACGCCCCCTGAGATCATTGAACAACACAAGAACATCATCACTATCGCCCGCAAAATGCTTACCAAGACACTGAAGGAATGTACAAACCTGTTCACACAGTCAATTGTCATGCTCACGGCCCTTCAAGGGGATCCAACCCTTCAGTGACTAGAAATCGAAGTGCAGGAGCTTCAGGAAGCCTATGATACGATCAAAGGAACTGTGTCGACTGTCGTTATTACGCAACGCTTGGCTAAGATAAGAGAGGCTCAGGACCTGAAGATCCAAGGTGATGTGGCTCGGCAGAAGGCAGCCATGATTAAAGCTCATCTCCAGCCATGGTTGGATGAGACATTTGCAGCTTCGACCACCATAGAGCGCAAGGTAGTTCATATGCAAAGTGAGTATGCCACCATTGAGACAGTGCCGCCTGAGACTAGATCCAGGTGTATCTAGTCTGAAAATTTATGAAACATGGTCCCCAGAGGAAGAGTGAAGGTTGGAGCCTTCAGTAGGCCAACGCCTACGTACTGGTAAACATATCAGCCAGTGCAAGAGCCAGGGGGTTCGAGCTCCCTTCCAGTAGCATCTGGAAAACGAGAGAGGGTTGTAGCCTTCTATAGGCTGACGCCTACGTACTAGTAAATAAATTGGCTAGTACAAGAGCGAGGGGGTTGTAGCACCCTTCCAATAGTAGTTGGAGAACGAGAGAAGGTTGTAGCCTTCTGCAGGTGGGTGCCTGCATACTAGTATGAGTCTATGCCAGTACAAGATTGTAAACAGGTTTTTCTTATATTAAAGGAAGACGACAGCAGGTGGTTTTTGTCCCACATTGGGTTTCCACCTTATATCATGGTGTTCATGTGTGTTTCTTATGTGTGATGATCTGTTCTATTTTTACTACACTTGGTTATTGTTTATATGGCTAATGAAGTTCTGATTCACTGATTAAAGATCAAGATATGATGAATTAACTGAATCATAAGTTTACTGGATATACGCTAGTTGTATTAAACAAAGTTGCATGTACACACGAGTTCCCTTAACTGAAGTAGCGTATATGAATCAGAGTATGAAATGAAAAGTTATTGATTTGCCAATACTGATTCACCCCCCCCCCTCTCAGTATTATTTCCAACAATTGGTATCAGAGCGGGTCCTTTGGTAGAAGCTTGATTGCTTGAAGGAGATCCGTAGAACAATGGGAAAAAAGTGTGTCAGAAGAAGAAGACAGCTCAAAGGAACAGTGACAACTTTCCGTTAGGTGGAAGAAAGTATTCAGATTCTGAATCACCTCAGATTGAAGATGAACAAGCAAATGAAGCATCAGATAAAATCATAGATCAACAAGATCTATTTAACAAAAGGGAGTGTGCCCTCCAAGAAGAAGTTTCTAGATTAAAAGCTCAGCTTGAGTGTGCCTTCAAAGTATTTCAAATGTTGCAGGATGAAGTGATATCATTAAAAAATAAGCAGAATGAAGAAATACCTCAAGCAGATAAAGAACAATAAAATGAGATTCTCAAATTAAGGCAACAAGTGGAAGAAGGAAGAAAGGCTGCAGAAATCTTGAAGAAGCAACATCCAGAAAAGGAAGAGCAATATCAAGTTGAGGTAAATATCTTAAAAGGTAAATTAGAAGAAAAGGATAAATTGTTACAATTTCAAGACAGTACTAAGATTTTGGATGATATTGTTAGTAGTCAAAGATCCCCTACTATCAAAACTGGTCTTGGTTTTTATGAATCTGTTGAAGGTGAATCTAGCTCACAGGGTGAGGCAAGGAACTCTAATGCAAAACCTGAAATGCTCAATAAGGAGATAAGCGGTCAACCACATCAGTAACCAAGGAAATAAATCCGTCAAAGAAAATATTTTACTCAAAACTATGGAAGTTATAGTCGGTTATTTTCTCAGATGAATAATGTTGAGTGTTATGTATATCGTAATCTTGGACATGTTGCAGCGAGATGCAGAAGTAGAATGGTGCAAGACCATCACACAAAAAGATTATCACGTTCAAGGTACTTTAAGGGATATTGTTTTGCTTGCAATATGTTTGGTCACAAAGCCATTGACTGCTATAGAAGGAATATGAATCATATGAGATGTTATGCATGTAACAATCTTGGACATATAGCAAAGGAATGTAGGAGAAGATTTTGGGCACCATTTCAAAAGGAGAAAATGTCATCTCAGTCAAATATATGGAAGAAGAGGGAAGTACAGTCAGAAAGATGTGGCATAGCAGAGTATACAGACATGACAGACTCAAAGGGAGCTGAAAGTGTGAAACTTTAGTGTTCTAAATCTCATACACAGTTCCATGAAGAGAAGTCACGTATATACGCGAGTTTGAAGTTGCACAATCGCGTATATGTTAGTTTGAGGAAAAGAAATGGGACTGACTCAGGAAAAGGTGTCTGATATGGTTCAGTCAATTATTTTCTCTGTTTGATGATGGTTACTATCTGCTGATGATGTGTGGAAATGTGTTGGTACTCATAAGATTTTATTTAGAAGTACTTTTGATTCTCACAAGTTAACTTGATGTATATCTGATTGATGATGATGCCTTGACACTTCTTGCTGATATATACATTATCAGATCTGACGTTGAATAGATGGAATAGGTTCAGGGGGAGCATATGCTTCAAATAATGCATTGTTGGCATTATGGTTAGAAGTCTTTGGTGATGATGCTTATGTGGCTAAATGATACATCTAGCTACTTATTGTTGGTTGGTCAAGAGAATGCTATTTTAGGTTACAGGTCTGGATGTTGTTGATAGATGCTTATGGTGTAGATCATATATGGTGTATGATAGTTGATGACTATCATGGTCTTGTTTAGGTCTTTGGTCTAAATGTCATGTATATCATTTGATGTAAAGGTCATGCAAAGACCTAATTTGTACCCCCACTATGCATGGGGAGGATGATGTAATAATTTCTATTTTTTAGTCATGTATAAACATTTGGTATATCCCCACATGGTTGGTTGGATGAGTCAAAATGGTGTATCCTCACTTGGTTGGGAGATTGATGTATGTATGAGTCACTCGTGATAGGAAGGTCATACTCACTTAGTTGAGTTGTAGAGTTATGTTATTCTCTTGAAAAATATTTTTGCAGACTCTGCATGTGCTCAAGGGGATCATGGATGGATTGGTACATCTTGACATGTACAAAGGGGGAGTTAGATCAGGGAATTCAACATGTGCTCAGGAGGGACAGATTGTTACATCTTAGCATGTACAAAGGGGGAGCTCAATCATATATTTCAACATGTACTCAAGGGGAGTAAGGACAGCATAATGTATATCAAGGGAGAGAATATCTTGGTCCGCCCTTTGCCCTTCATGTCAAAGGGGGAGAAAGACTTAGTGTAGTTGTTTCCATCAAGTCCAAAGGGGGAGATTGTTGGCATTATGATACAGGTGTTGTCATTGATGGCAACTAACTCAGATGACAGATCATAGTGCAGTAGGTCAATAGCAAAGAATTAATGATCAGAGAGAGGTATACGCAGGTTCACCTTGACAAAGGAGCGTATACATGCATGTTAACAGACCAAAAGGAGCGTATAACGTACACACATAGTTTCACTTAAGGAAATGCACTTACATGTTGGAAAACTAAGTTTTGGTTCGTGGTATTTGGTCCATGGTATTTTGATCCATGGTATTGTTCCAAGGGATCTGGTTCGAAGTATTGACCCCAAGTATTTGGTCCAAGGTATTGGTCCTAAGTGGTCTTGGACCATGGTATTGAGAAAGGACTAAAACTATAAAAATAGGAGAAGGTCATTAGGCCAAGTGTGCAAGTATTGAATGTCTGATGAAGTGTGAGATCCAGTATGCGGGTTATGGGTTAGTGATGCTTTGCTTGATCTGAACCAAGGATGCACCTATGTGGACGATGATGGATGATGGAGCAGGATCATAAAGCTTGGAATGTATTATCATTATGTGGTTTAATCATGGATAGACTAGATCTGAATTACTGACGCATGTTTATTCTATAAATGTTATGATCTGGGTATGATTGATTTATGGAATAGCTGCAAAGTTATGAGTTAATATTTGCATATCTATACGTGGGTTCGCTTTGGTAAAAGCACGTATACACACAGGCTCAGTTCATCAGAGTAGCATATACATTATGAAATATGATATCTTAATTTTCAAATGGTTCTGGTGGTTGTTGCAAAGTTTTGGGTTCTGTTCTATGTTCTGGTAACTATGTTTTGATGACTGGTCTTCAGTGATTCAGTTGTGGGTGATTTAGAGATTGATTGGTTAATGCAATGGTTGCGTCGCAGTGGTGATTGATTTGAGCTTCAATGTTTTTTATGGGTCCAATATGAAAATTGGATGAAACGTGGCCTTCAGATTATGGTGTTGTGATCTGGGTGTATCCAGTCTAAAAATTTATGAAACGTGGTCCCTGGAGGAAGAGTGAAGGTTGGAGTCTTCAGTAGGCTGGCGCCTATGTACTAGTAAACATATCAGCCAGTACAAGAGCGAGGGGGTTGGAGCTCCCTTCCTGTAGCAACTGGAAAATGAGAGAGGGTTGTAGCCTTCTGTAGCTCGGCACCTACGTACTAGTAAATATATCGGCTAGTACAAGAGCCAGGGGGTTGTAGCTCCCTTCTAGTAGTAGCTGGAGAATGAGAGAAGGTTGTAGCCTTCTGCAGGTGGGTGCCTACGTACTGGTATGAGTCTGTGCCAGTACAATATTGTAAACATGTTTTTTCTTATATTAAAGGAAGACGGCAGCAGGTGGTTTTTGTCCCGCATTGGGTTTCCACCTTATATCATGGTGTTCATGTGTGTTTCTTAAGTGTGATGATCTGTTCTATTTTTATTGCACCTGGTTACTGTTTATATGGCTAATGAAGTTCTGATGCACTGATTAAAGATCAACATATGATGAATTAACTGAATCATAAGTTTAATGGATATATGCTAGTTGCATTAAACACAGTTGTGTGTACACGCGGGTTCCCTTAAATAAAGTAGCGTATATGAATCAGAGTATGAAATGAAAAATTTA
>APFE031148846.1:262909-273042 GCA_000404065.3 Pinus taeda
ATCTCCTGTGTTAGAGTGATATTTAAGCTTAGTTGTTTATATGTTAATGCTTGAATGCCTGAGTTATCATTTGGCACTTTTGTACAGTGATAGCTATTTATTTATGCTTGATATATGAATATCTTATTATGCGATATGTTTTTCACAACTATTTCATTTAACTTTTTATGCGAAATAGTTCATCTATATTGAATTCTTTTCTTATAACAGTTGAATGATCTTTATTACCAATTGTTATTTGAAATCATTTTAGATCGCATAACAGAAGAATCATACCCCGAGTTAGTATAGATTTAGATGTTGTTTCTTTTTTAGAATACAATTACATGTCATTAGATTAGAATTAGAATTATATCATCTCAATTAGAATCTTTTAAAGCCAGGAACATCAATCAATCTTACACACACACACAAATTGGGAAACTGGTCCCATTATCCCCAGTCGGACCCACTATACCAAACAGAAAAGGAGCTGCCAACCAAGGTCCAGACCGGGTGGGTATCCCCCTTGTTGTAGACCCAATTTTCGGGGCTTCAACAGGATCAAATATGGATTTTAGGCTAGATACAGTAGCTCTAGGGTTTTTTGGTTGATTTTGAAGGTTTTTTTGCTGGATCAAATGGAGCAGGCAGCTTTGGGTCCGGAAAATCAAGTCAGAATTGCAGGGTGTTCTGTGGGGCGAGGTAGGTAGGTGTTTTGGCACTTGGAATTGAGTGAGATGGTAGGTTTAAGACTGATGAGGAGCTGAGGAGGGCATGCAGAGATCATGTATCCTCTTCAAACTGTAGAAAACATCGAAAACTAAATGGATTCCCAAGGCAGAGCACTGTTACCAATGTATTCCACCTATCTATCTTGATTTCATTTAGTTAAGAAGAATGAAATAGATTTTGGCACATATAACACATGAGAAAAAATAATGACAGAAGGAGAAACAATGAAAAAACACATTACCACAAGAATCCCACAAAAATAGCTGCAAATCCTGGTTTATTTCCTTACCAAACTGATGTAGAGATGTACAATGTAGCTCAAAGCATCCATAAGAGTCCAACCTTTACCAATGAGGAAGAAAATACATAATATAGACATGAAAACCACCTATTCTAGCCATCAGAGGTCGAATCCAAGAGATAAGGGACTGTTTCAACCATATCTAAACTAGGAACAGTAATATAGGCAGTGGAACAGCTTGCCTCTAAAACCATGGAAACTGATTCATTCACCCCCAAACCACCTCAAAATGATGAATCTACCCTTTAAGGTCATTTTACAAGTAAATTTACATAGAATAGCATCATTTAAAATCATAAATTCATCCAAGATGAGAGAAAAATTCAACTTGTAGAAAAACTAGGCGAAATTTGGATTTTGAGCAAACTGGTTCTATGCGTAGCGCCACCTGTCCTGTGCGTAGCGCCAATTCTCAGCTGATTTTGAAGGCCTTCCCCTTAGATAAATTGAGCACAAGATAGCTTGTTGGAAAGGTCTTCCTGTCTAGTTTCTGGAACATCTTGCATTTTTGCATTTGGAGGTAATTTTCCCCCTCCAAAGTGGAGTCTCCCAAGGCTACTTCCTGCATTTCCCAAAAGAGGCAGAGAGGTCATTTTTTGATGGTTTTTTGACCTTTAGGTGACCAAAATTTGCTCCAAATTTGCTGAAACTTTTAGGGATTGATGTTCTCATCATTTGGAATCTTAATATGTAAAAAATTCCTCCAAAAAGTCTCCCAGTCAAACGCGTAGTGCCAATGCAATTTTTTGTGTTGGAAAATTTCAAAATCTTAAAATGACAAAAACTCACCAAAACTTGCCCAAATTTGGCACAAGGCACTCTATTTAATTGCTTTGATAGGCTAGTGAGGCCTCAGCCATGATTTTTAGCTTGTCATGCTCCTTTTTTCTCCTCAAGGCCTTCCTCAACCTTGCCTTAAGCTTCCGCATCCTTATATTGCATATTTTGTTCCGGGTCATATAGTGATATGCCATGTGGTGAAGCATCTTATTGTCTCTATTTTCCTTCTCAAGCAGCCCCTCAAGGTGTATTTTGACCCTTTCAACCCAAGTTTCCCGGTCATTCTTAATCTCTTGCTCAATGGAGGTCATCTTGACCTTTGCCTTCTTTGCCTTTTGTTGGTTCTCCTTAATCATTTGCAACTCCATGAGGACTTGCCTGTCGATAAATTGCTTGTTTTCTTGCTCAATATAATTGATGATCCACTTTTCCCTCTCTAAATTGACTGACAATGCTTGTATATCAGCCTCTTGCTCCTTGATGATCATGTCTTTAGTAATATTTTCACCTTGGGCTTCCAAATCAATGGAATCAACTCCTTGTGTCTCCTCATGATCAACAAGATCAAAATCTCTCTCTTGCCCATCACTAGGATCCTTCTCATGCATTTTTCCCTTTCCTTTACCTTTGCTCTTGCTGTGCTACCCAACCTGTACCTGTTTAGCTGAAGATGAAGGCAAAGCCCCTTCCACTCCTTGTGGAGATAGCATTTTTCTGTGGCCTGAAGATGAAGGCGAGACCCCTTCCACACCTGGTGGAGATAATACTCTCCTGGAAGCTACAAAAAACTTCCTAGTGCCTCTCTCATATGTCACAAATACTGGCACTCCCACAATTTCAGTCTCTTGGACCTCTTGTTGTCTTGAAGGTCCACCTTCTTCTTAAGGCACTGATGAAAATACTTGAGGACTTTTGAACACTTCATGATAAATGAAGGTCTCCCATGGTATGTTAGGTAGGTTCAGCTGATGTAAGACAATGATTTTAATCATAGAGAAGTGGTAGATGCTGGTTAGCTACTGGGGGTATGATTTATTCTTTACAAGGAATGCCATCTTCTCTATGTTTCTGAATATGAAGTAGGGGATATTCATCATTCTCACCCTAGTGAAATGCATCAGCAATCTAATGTGGTAGGCATACAGTCTAGAGAACCTACCTTCACAAGTAAAATACTTGATGATGATCTTCATCAATGGAGCAAACATGTCCTCCAAGAATTTAAAGGGGAACACTCCGTTGAGTTTGCTATGATATTTAGCCTTAATGTAAGGCTCATAGTACTCCATGTCAATGTACTGACCTTTGTTCCACTTTTCACCCACATTTGGAATACCTGTAGCCTCTGAAATGACAGTTGGTGACAAAGTGAATGTGACTCCAGCAAGGTTTACCTCATTGTTATCTTCCAAATGTGTCACAAACAACCTTGCTAATTCATGATGAGATTTTACCCTTTCCACCATTTCACAAAAAGTAAAACATGACTAATGTCTGAAACTAGAAAGGGCAAATTGGTAGGCTTGAAGCTCTCTCAAACTGGTGGGCTCCTCTCTAATATGTTTTCCTCCCTTATAAGGCCTTCTGCCCTGAGTGTCTCTCTCCCTGGAACTGTCACTATGTGTCTCTTCCTCCATTTCATACTCACTGCCCCTCTCCATTATTGCGTTGTTGTTTGTCTTTATGGTAAATGAGGAGTGATGGATTAGTGAATGAAGGTAAGAGGTAAGATAAGTATGAAGATATTTTAGATAGGAAATTCAGTGAGGGTGCACAAGAATGAGATAGGGGTGTGGGGGAATAAGTAAGCTTAATGAATGGTGTAGGGTTTGGGAGTAATGGTAGGGTTTGGGAGTATGGTAGGGTTTGTGGTATATGAGTATAGGTTTTGAGATTGTAAGGAAAATTTTAGAGAGGGGAATATGTATGGGAGGATGAGTTGTAGCGAAACAATGAAAGGTGATATGGGCCAGTGATCCAAATTGGATCCTCAAACAATTCCATGATTGTTAAGAATGAATGACAAACTTTAAAAAATCTTATAGCTATCAGAGATAACCTTTGAATAATGGCAATTTGTAGCCAGCACAGAGCAACGAGGACCTTCAGTCAAAGCGCGTTGACCGTTGGCCCATGGAGACTGCGCATGGCGCAAAAATGGAAATTGGGAAGCTCAGATCCAGAAATGGAGGCTATTATTTCTCGACCTGCTTGCATCACAGAGATCTAACTCTTAGTTCTTACTTCTCAGTTCTTACTTCTGATGTAATATCATTTTGAGAAATCTTAATAGAAAGTTGGTATCAGAGCCATATGCACAAACAAGTTCTTTCCTTCCATGTTTCTGTAATAACACTGCAGCCCATGTATGATCAGAAGCATTTGTTTCAAGAATAAATGGAAGATTAGTGTCAGGCAGTCTTAACTTGGGAAGTTCTCTGATTTTGTTTTTTATGTTCCTTACTACCATAGTCATCTCATTAGACCATTCAACTTTTTCTTTCTTCAGCCTTTTCTGCAAAATCTTAGTATCTTTAGATTGCTTTTCATAGAACTGACGGATGTAATTCAAGCAACCTAAAAATCTCTGAAGCATCTTTACATCAAGGAAAATATCAGGAAATTTCAAAAGATGAAGAAGGATATGAGGTTGAAGCTCTATGTGACCCTGTTTAATATGCAATCCTAAATAGTCTATTATGACTTTTCCAATTTGAAACTTTTCTTCTGAGTCAGATAGAACTAAACCATGCTTGTACACCATTTCATAGAATTTTTCTAAATGCAGCTTATGAATATTTACATCCTTACTAAATACAAGAAGATCATCAATATATACAATCACATACTCTACCCCTCCAAAAATATCTTCCATCCACTTTTGGAAATCAGAAGGAGCATTCTTCAAACCAAATGGCATTACTGTCCATTGGTATTGGCCATGTGGAACTGTGAAGGTTGTTTTATACCTGTCATCTGGAATGATACCAATTTGCCAGAAACCGCTTTTAAGATCAAATTTGTTGAAAACATTGGCATTGGCGATTTTAGCAAGCAACAATTCTTTATTGGGAAGAGGATACATGATAGGCATTAGAGCCTCATTCAAAGCTTTGTAATTAATTACCAACCTCTTCTTTCCACGTTTATGCTCACTATGTTTGTTGACATAAAAGGTCGGACATGCCCATGGGCTTTTGCAAGGCTCAATTTGGTTCTGTTCAAGCAACTGCTGAATCTCCTGTTTGCACAAAACCTGTTCAATAGGTGACATATGATTAGAACTTGCTTTCTCTGGTTTAGGAACATACCCTTTTTTATAAGGTAATGCTCCAAAATATTTCTCTCTAGTCCAGAAAGCGTCTGGCCTGCGTGCTGTGCAATCATGGTGTAGCTTATCTGAGATTGCTTGCAATGTCTTTTGGCCATGTATTTTTGCATGCTTGACAATCTTTTTAATTTTGGTAAGATCTTGCATGGTATCCTGCAGATTGTCTTCTTCACTGGACTTGACCTTAAGCTGGTAATCATTCTTTGCAGGAATCATGATCGGTCCTTCAACAGTAGTAAATGTGACTCAGTCTTTGCCAAAGGTGACTGGAAGGAATCTCTTCAAAAAATCTTGTCCCAATAGGACATATGATCCTGTATCAAAATTGTACCAAGTAACATATGTTTGTACATGATTCAAATAAACTGGAAAATCAGGAGATATATGGTTAATCTCCATTAACTCTTTATTCACAGCTTTGAAGGACAGTTTAGTAGGCTGCCAATAATAAGAAAGAATTGCACCAAATTTGCAGCAACTACACATAGCTCCAGAATCAATTTGTGCATTTAAAGTGTATTCCTTTAAATTTGGCAATTTTATTTTCAAAGGAATTACCACTTTATCTCCTATTCCCATGATATTTACCAAATATACTTCCTTAGATTTCATGGGCATTTCTTCTAGAATATCTTTCATCAGAATTCTTGTCAATCTGGAATCAGCATCATCATAATCAGAAATAAGACTTTGGAGTTTAGTTGATAATGCAATATTTCTGATCTTGTTAGTTTAATAGATGATTCCAAACTGCTAATTTTCTTCTTAAGAGTATTGATTTCATCCATACCTGTAACTTGAGAAGCTTCTATAATATGCAATGGTTTGAACATTGAATCAAACTCTCTTTCAATAAAATCCTTATCATCAATTATTCTTTTGGAAGGTAATTGTTTTTCCAAACTTTCTAGCTTTTCTTTCAACCTTCTTCTAGCTATTAACTGGGACGGTTCAAGTTGTGCTAGTTGTGTCTTGACCTCATCAATATGATTCTGCAAATTGTATGTTTTGTTGAAGTAAAACATTTTAATATTAGCAATAAAAGTTTCATCAGAGTCAGAAGAATCAGATTCCAAACTTATTCTTCTGATATTAGGTAAATCATCATTATCTGAAGTAGAAGAATCACTGGAAATTTCAAAATATTCGCCATCTGAGTGGGAAATGAGATCCCAATCTTCTGGATTATGGACTGTAGTAAAAACATCCATGATCTTCAACTGTTTCTTGTTCTTTTTCTCTTTGCAAGTATTAGCATAATGGCCTTCTTTTCCACATATAAAACATGTTACTTTTTTAGAAGGCTTTGCTCTTTTTCGGAATACCATCCTCTTCTTTTTGAAAAACTTAGAAGGATAATATTTTCTCCTGGGGGTATACTTATCTGTCATGCATGAGCATGAAACTTTTGACACTTTCTTTTTAGATTTGCTACTACATCCAAAATCATAAGTTTCTGCAAAATTATTACACAACTTTGTACTGAAATGCATCTGGCTCTTAAAATTATTTTTAGCTTTTTCTGATGCACATTCTCTTTGCATAATAGAAACTATCATCTGATGTACTGCAGCAAATGAAGAATTCT
Organism: Pinus taeda; assembly: GCA_000404065.3. Taxonomy (NCBI): domain Eukaryota; kingdom Viridiplantae; phylum Streptophyta; class Pinopsida; order Pinales; family Pinaceae; genus Pinus; species Pinus taeda. Next base: position 269,624 of record APFE031148846.1, read on the forward strand.
CAATTTTTACTTTGTTGGTCTCAATATATTGATTAATCAAATATGGAATTTTTCTTGGCATTGAAGCTATGTAATACCTTAAATAAGCAACATTGTGAGGATCTGCTGCTTGATAAAGAAGTTTTTGCATAACAAAATAATAATCATGTAGATAATCTATGTTACACAATCTTTGAGATAGAAAGAGTTGGCCATGACGTACTGAATCTTCTGGTACTACCCCCACAAATTCATGTTTTAAGGCATTAAAAATAGCTTTTAGGGGATCTATTGGATGTTCAATGATATTGTTCATTTCTTCTTTAGAAAACTTATCCCACCATTGTTTTAAAATACCAGTAAAAGACCAAACAATTTGTGTGACTATATCAGACCATGATGCTTCAATTTCAGCTTTTTGTTGTAGTTCCCAAGCATGGACATTGTGCAAAACTGTCACAACTTCGTCACTTTCCATGCAATCAATATTTACCAAAAGTGTATTGTCAAATCCTTTCGCTGATGGATTTTCAAATTTGGCAGGGACACTTTCCAAATTGTCTCTATATTGAGAAAAAGGACTATCTGCAGATGCTTCATGTGCAAAAGTATCCTTGTCACCTTTCTTTCCTTTATGTGTGAATGTAAATGTATCACCTCTATCTCTTTTAGAACTAGTGTCTCCTTGAGTGGGCTCTCCAGGAGTTCTGGTACCATGAGAGGTAACATCAGACATGGCCAAAATTTGTGGAGTAGATGGTTGGCCATTTTCTACAAGGGTTTTAAGACTGACATAACCTTTTGGTAATCTCAAGCTTTCAACAATAGGAAAAGTGGTTAGCCTATCTCTCATCAACTCTGTTTTTTCTTTGGCTAACATTATTCCTTTTTGTGCTTTCTCAATCTTAGCAGTATCTATGTTATCAATGCTTTTGAACAAAATACTTCTAAGACCATCTTTTGATTCATCTGAATTGGAAGAAAACTTTAATTTTGAACTTGAAAGATCTACTTCTCTATAATGAGGTGGAGAAGTAGGTTGTGGTAATGCATCTTTTAAATGTTCAAGGGACCTAGAAATAATTCCCATGTTGGAATTGATATCATTCAATTTTTGTGTGTGCTCATTCTATATTCCCAAACATTCATTATAACCACTGTGCATTTTCTTTATATGTTCTTTAATTTCTAGCACATGTTTTGTAGCTACAAACAATCTGGTGGTTTGTATAATTATGCATTTTCTTTGTTTCACTATGCTCTACATCTGACATGTTTTTCATCTGTATCCATTGGAAATCTGACTTTAGAGTACCATTCTTGAAAGTTCTTCTAGAGTTTGCAGGCTCTAAATATCTTTCCTTAATCTTTGCTGTCAAATCATATTGAGCTCTGGGAAGACTAAAGATTTTAATATCAAGCAATATTGTTTCATGTTTTTGATCTTCTAGTTGGAAACTAGAAGATGTACCCGATACACAAGAATTGGCAATCATTAGATTTATGGGACAGAGGTTTCTTTTGGTTTCTTTTGGGAACATAATATATTGGTGGAACTGGAACTGATAAGGAGCGGGAGAAGGCATAACTGGAGGAGGTATTACTACTTTTGTACTGTCTCTACTTCCTAAAAATGAAGATCTATCTAAGATAGTCATAGATTTGACAAGATGGGGGCTTGTGAATTTGAGACCAAAAGAACCATCAGAATGTTTGACAATAGACAATTGTCTAGGTTCTTTTGATGTTTGTAGTTGAGGATATTTTTGCGATAATGGAATGTAAGTACTATTCCATTCATTAGGTAGAGTGCATTCTGCAAATCCTATCTGTAAGGGGGCAGTATTACTGGGACCAACTATTACTCCTTCTTTCAAATCCCTTGAACACAATTTTGGGTTGAGTGGAGGCATTGTGCTGGAAACAAATCGAAGACAAATAGAAGAATGAAGATGAGCGATTAAAGTTTGTGGGGCGACATTGTTGGCATTATGATTCTGGTTTGGCTCTATGGTACAGGTGTTGTACTTGATGGCAACTCACTCTTGTGGCAGATCTCAGTTCAGGCACTCAAAATCATGGAAATTAAGATACCCGCAGGTAATCCTAGAAGAAGTTGCAGACCCGCAGGTATGCCGACCAAGGAGTGCGTACATGCTCGTAGGTGATACGTTCAGAAGGTGCGGACCCCAGTTACATGCTCTCCAATGCATAAAAGTGCGTGCACGTGGGAATCTTCATGAATGGTTCATGGTATTAGTCCGACAGTTTTTGATCAAATGGTTTTGGTCTGTGGTATTGCATCCAAAAGTATTAATCCCAAGTATTGGGTTCATGGTATTGTGTTATTACGGTTTTGGACCATGGTATTTAGAAAGGCTTGCCTATAAAAAGGAAAGGAGATCTCTTGGCCACACATTGGTGAAATTTGAATATCTTAAGATCTGAAATTTTGGGTGATTGATTTTAAAAGCTAGACCTAAATCAAGGAGAAAACTTAAGGCGAATCTACTGATAAGTTGTGATCTCTCGGGCGCATGAGCAGATCTGTGGATCTGACCGATTGTGGCACATTGGAGTACTGCTAATTTGGCCCTAATCAGAAGTCCGCAGGCGATCCGAAGGAGCAGTGCGGGGGGTACACAGTGCAGAAAAAGGCTTGGTGCGAGGTACACAGCACAAGAGAAGGCGCAGTGCGGGCCGCACACAGCGCTGCAAAAGGAGACGTACGAGGTACGCAGGGTGAGAAAAGGCACAGTGCGGAAGTACGCTGTCTGTCAGACAGTGAGAGTGCAGACCTGCGAAGAAGTCCGTAGAGAAGAAGAACCACCAGTGCAGATCTGCGCAGTTTTGACTCAGAAGAGCTGCGGATATTCGCAGGCCCCTCTTGGTGAAGTTGCAGACTTATCTTGAAACTTTTGTTGACTGTCTTTTATCTATTGCAGCAGAATTCTGGGTTTATATTTCTGGTATTACTTCTCTGTTTACAGCATTTTGAAGTGTTGGGTGATTCATTGGTTGAGTATACTTGATGACTATTTGATGTCCATGGATCCAGTTTGAAAATTAATGAAACGTGGTCCTTAAAGAAGTAAGAGAGCTAAGGGGGTTGTAGCTCCCTTCCAAGAGAGACTGGAAAACGAGAGAGAGTTGTAGCTCTCTGCAGGTTGTAGCCTGCATACTAGTAAAGGACTACACCAGTACAAAATCATTGTAAAAGAAGTTTCTAATTGAAAGAAGATAGAGACATATTGCAGCACATGGTTTTCACCCACATTGGGTTTCCACCTTATATCTGGTGTTCTTTGGTGTCACTATCTGTTTTCTTGTTTCATGCTCATTATTATATGGTACTGACATACAAGTTAATGATCAATATCTAAAGATTAAATTAAGGAAGGCATATTGAAAAGAATTTGATAATATTGATTCACCCCCCC